>JAOPHQ010001758.1:0-131279 GCA_030340625.1 Merluccius polli | reverse complement strand
CCTCGTGAGACCCCCCCCCCACTAGACTGACAGACCTCGCGACCCCCACCCCCCTCTAGACTGACTGACCTCGTGACCCCCACCCCCCCTAGACTGACTGACCTCGTGACCCCCACCCCCCCTAGACTGACTGACCTCGCGACGCCCACCCCCCCCTAGACTGACTGACCTCGCGACGCCCACCCCCCCTAGACTGACTGACCTCGTGACGCCCACCCCCCCTAGACTGATTGATTGACCCGGCGACCCCCCTAGACTGACTGACCCCCACCCCCCCTAGACTGACTGACTGACTGACCCCCACCCCCCCTAGACTGACTGCTGACTGACTGACCTCGTGAGACCCCCCCCCCCCCCACTAGACTGACAGACCTCGCGACCCCCACCCCGACTGACTGACCTCGCAACCCCCACCCCCCTCTAGACTGACTGACCTCGTGACCCCCACCCCCCCTAGACTGACTGACCTCGTGACCCCCACCCCCCCCTAGACTGACTGACCTCGCGACGCCCACCCCCCCTAGGACTGACTGACCTCGTGACGCCCACCCCCCCCTAGACTGATTGATTGACCCGGCGACCCCCCTAGACTGACTGACCCCCACCCCCCCTAGACTGACTGACTGACTGACCCCCACCCCCCCTAGACTGACTGCTGACTGACTGACCTCGTGAGACCCCCCCCCCCCACTAGACTGACAGACCTCGCGACCCCCCACCCCCGACTGACTGACCTCGCAACCCCCACCCCCCTCTAGACTGACTGACCTCGTGACCCCCACCCCCCCCTAGACTGACTGACTGACTGACCCCCACCCCCCCCTAGACTGACTGACTGACCCGGCGACCCCCACCCCCCCTAGACTGACTGACTGACTGACCCCCACCCCCCCTAGACTGACTGACCCCCACCCCCCCTAGACTGACTGACTGACTGACCCCCACCCCGCCTAGACTGACTGCTGACTGACTGACCTCGTGAGACCCCCCCCCCCACTAGACTGACAGACCTCGCGACCCCCACCCCGACTGACTGACCTCGCAACCCCCACCCCCCTCTAGACTGACTGACCTCGTGACCCCCACCCCCCCCTAGACTGACTGACCTCGCGACCCCCACCCCCCTCTAGACTGACTGACCTCGTGACCCCCACCCCCCTCTAGACTGACTGACCTCGTGACCCCCACCCCCCCTAGACTGACTGACCTCGTGACGCCCACCCCCCCCTAGACTGATTGATTGACCCGGCGACCCCCCTAGACTGACTGACTGATCTCGCGACCCCCCCCCCATATTTAAGCTATGATGAATGTTTCATTGCAGACGTTAAGCTGGTGACAGAGTGTCGGAGCTTCACGCTGCCTCAGCAGTTCACGCCCAAGTACAAGGAGCCCGGGAACCACAACAGCGGCGAGGACATGCTGCGCACCTGTACGCATTCAATTCCACTGAACTTTATTGTCATTGTAAAATGGCGCATAACAACAAAAGTATTGCGCTCTCCCTGGTACAGTGCTGGTTAGGGAATGAAGTGTGAATGGAATTAAGATTAATTATTAATTAATGAAAGTAGGCTATATCATCTGCCTCTTCATTAAACATTATGCACTGTTATTTACACATACACAAATGTCTAATTATATATGCCATTTAGTGGACGCTGTCATCCAAAGGGTCTTATCCAATGGGAATAGAACCCCTAAACCTGGCAGTGTTACCTACCAGTTAACCTACACGACTCACCATGGGTGGTGTGTGTGTGTGTGTGTGTGTGTGTGTGTGTGTGTGTGTGTGTGTGTGTGTGTGTGTGTGTGTGTGTGTGTGTGTGTGTGTGTGTGTGTGTGTGTGTGTGTGTTGCCAAGACTAATGTAAATGATGAGTTAAAACTAAAATGTGTGTGTGTGTGTGTGTGTGTGTGTATAGACCTATGGAGGTGCCAGTTTCTGCTGCCGCTGGTGTCGCTTGGTCTGGTGGTTCTGGCCGGTCTGATTGGGTTCTGTGCTTGCCTGTGTCGAAGCCTCTCACCCACCCTGGGCTTAGGGGTGCTCCATCTGTTGGCCGGTAAGCCACTACAAATGCACAACTGTGCAGGTGTGCCTGTCCATGCAAGTGCTTCATTGTCACAACTTCATGGTTAATGTGGTGAGAGTATAGAAAAAGTTTTGAGATACTCTGTAAATTAAGAAAGTGCAGCGCTGAACTACAAATGGATCAAAAAGTTGACTGAAAAATGTTTCATTACAACACCCAAAAATCCAGCCTCAACGACAACCTCGATGCAAATTGTTTCGTTTTTCGGGGGGGATTGGCTGAAATTGGGCCGCCCCAATGACAACAAGACTTTCACTGAGTTTCAATATTTGTGTCTTCTTGTGGCCCCCACCACCCTCCCTCCCCCCTCCAGGCCTGTGCACCCTGGCCACGGTGTGCTGCTACCTGGCCGGCATGGACCTGCTGCACCGGGTGTCGGTGCTGCCCGACCACGTGGACGGCTCGCTGGGCTGGTCACTCTACCTGGCGCTCATCTCCTCCCCGCTCCACATGATGGCGGCCGCCCTGCTGATCTGGGCGGCGCGCAGCCACAGTCAGAACTACTACCGCATGACAGCCTACCGCGTGGCCTGAGCTTCACCTCCAGGCGGGTTCTCCCTTTGTTTGTTTTGTATTTCATTTTATTATTAGTAGGCTATATTATTATTATCATTATTATTATTATTATTATTATTATTATTATTATTGGTATTTTGAGCTCTGTTTTGGTCTTTGTTTATGCTTCTCCGGAGTTAGCAAGTGTAGCTTTATTGAGCTAGCTTCTGGTGTATCAGCGCATGGACTTGTTATAATAATAATTATTATATTGTTATTATACTTGGTTTAGCGTAGGATTTATTGTCCTAGCAGGGGATCTAGATATTGATTTAGTAAGGTAACATCTAGGGGTGATCTGGAGATAAATAAAGGGAAATATGTTTTTTACGGGGCATTGCGGACTTGCTTGTTCAGATTCTTTATGAATATGAGTCCAGTTGTGAAAGAAAAGACCAATGGTGGTCAGTCTTGGTTTCTACCTCCCCCATGGTTTTGATATTACTTTTGTATTATTGAAAGATATGTTGTCTGTTTTGATAAAGTCGTGACCTACTATTAGTTCAGTGATTTGTTTTTCCTATTTAAATACGGTATTATCGATGTTTGACTTTTTTCCTGAAATCATAAGTACAGAATCTGAGCCTTGTATTTAATCCAGTTATTTGTTTTGCATTTGATTATTATTATTATTATTATTATTATTATTATTATTATTATTATCATCAATCTTTGTTGTGTAAAAAGGAATCAGGAATTTTTTTTCTTTTTTTTCCATGTCTGGTTTATATATATTCAGCTTTCAATTCAAGTGTGCTTTTTCAAACTCTTAAGAATTTATATGTATTTCCTCAAGTGGCAGGGAAAGTTTTAGGCTCCATGAATGTATTTCAAAGGCCATGAAAGGGAAATTACTGTTTCTTTTAGATGATTTTTCTTGGTTGTTGTTGATGTCTGGGTTACTGCAGTTAGCATTCAACACAAATTAAATGACTCAACACTGACTACAGTTTGAAGCTTGTGTCTGTGACAGAAAGTGCAGTGGGCATTTTTTACTGATTTTAAAGTCTGAAGCAGGAAAACGCTGTCTAATTAAATTGAAGTTATGAATCAAACAGTTGTTAGTGGTTCCGACAACATGCTATGTGTTGGGACACATCCGTCGTAAATGCTGTCAATGTAAAAAAAAAAAAAAGCTTGTAGTATTGCACTGCATACCCCCCTTTAAAGAATAATGCCATTCTGGTTTTATTGGTTTTATCTTTTTTATTTAGCAAATTGTTGTGCTAACCTTGGCTTCAGCGTGGCATAGATGTTTGGCAAATGTGACTTATTTTTGGAAATGCGCAATCGATAGATTCTCTAGTTCTGAGCTTGTGTGTGTGCGTGCGTGCGCATGTATGAGCAGATTGAGCACACTGCAATGCTGTTTCAATAAAAAATGTAAAAAATCAATACAAAAAAAACCTTTTTTGTTTTGGTTTATTCGTGCTATTTCAGTCACACCACATCCTAAGCCCGTAAGGACTCACTTCCTGGAGTCAGTTATTCGACATGTTTATGCTACTAGTCCTCCTCCTCTGATGTACCTTCCTCCCCTCGATGCTGCAGGCCACTCTTCATCTGGATGGTGGGGATCGCCACACACCGCTGTCTGGCCAAGGAGAGGGCGATTCCCTTCTCGTAATAAGCACACTCGTTGATGAAGAAGGCATACAGGGGCTCGGGCCCCTTGTATCGCAGCGTGTCCCCTGAGAAGGTCTGGAACATGGGGTCTTTTGGATGGAGGAGACAGAAATCTTGGTCCTGTGAGGGGAGGGGGACAAATTAATTAGTGCCCCGAGAGTTCGGTGGCGTTCAAACGCATTAAAGGCCCTCAATGCTCAACTCCGATCCAAATTCAGCGATCCGATCTTAGGACGGGTCAGATCCGACGTCCCGCCTTGACTGTTAACATTGCGATCACATGGCCGGAAAAATCGGATGCCGGTCGGATATATAAAACGATGAAAGTGGCCATCCACACACATCCACGTCGGTGTGTGCTGTTCACACTGGAACTCCGATCCGTCTCACATGTCGGATGATTCCGGCCACCTAAGAACATCATTGATTGGCTGTACCGCACCTGTAGTTTAGGGTGGATCACCGCCATGATGTTATGTGTGTGGCGTTCTCTCGGATAATCGATATTGCTGACCATGGTGTAAACCTCCACCGAACCTCCCTCGAAGACGGTACCTCAAAGATGGAAACGACAAGCTTGAATGAATGCATATCCAACACATAGTGAGGCTTCATGAGAATAGTAACATTCATATTTGTTGAATATGTTTTTTTGTTTGTTTTGTGTGAATCATTGGATTCTTTGGAGGATATATTTGATATGAAAATTAAGCAGTAGTGTGCGATCTAGCTGCTATACCAGAATTGAAGAGACGGACCCATTCCAACGTCAGCTCCACCGCAGTCTTCATAAACGTGTAGATGTTTGACCTCACAACGCCATGGGGCTGAGGGCCGATCTCCAGAGCTACAAAACAAATAATTCAACAGGGAGCCAACGGTTCAGTTGAGCCCCAACAAATGAAACACCGACGAATTAATGAAATGAAACCTGTTCGCATGGCTCACCGAATCCATGTTTGCCCAGTGAGTCAAGGGAATATGCTTCTCTGCAGGGAAGATCAAAGTGGACGTATCTTACTGGTACGTCTGACATATGGTGCTGAAACACAGAATACCACAGGTGTAAATCAAAACCATAAATGATTTATCTAAGTAAATCTTTAAGTAAGTAAGATTCTCAGGGATAGGGTGAGTTTGTTGAGTTCTTTGACCCCGATGCCCGCAGAATTGAAAAATGGGCTTGCCTGTAGATACTTGAATATATGCAGGCAGAACCAATCGCTGTCGGAGTAAGCGATGACACACAGGCCCATGTTGGCCGTGGTGTTGTGGAGGTCACACACAAGGTCAACGGCCTGGGCGCTGCCCTTGGGGCCCAGCAGGGAGTTCAGCTCCTGGGACCGGACGATCTCATAGGGGGTCCGGTCAGACACCGCACTACTGCAATGAGAGAACACACACACACACAAGCTAAAACTTTTGCTATAATAATTAGGCCTATAACAAATCGTATATAACATCTAATTAATTATTTATGAATTAGTCTCGTTCTCACACCGGTAGGCCTACCTGAGGGATCTAGCCGTTATTCATCAATCGTGAACTTAATCGTGAACTCATTCATTAATTTATGATTGATGAATGAGTCATTCTCAGGACCGCAGTCCTGGTCCTGGTCCAATGCCTACCTGAGGATGGCGCGGGTGAAACAGCGGTTCAGGTCCGTCTCGGTGTAGCGGCGACACTGCTGGACGGCGCGCGGGTTCGTCAGCACGCACGCCACCGACACGACGTCGTCCTCCTCTTCATCTTCCTCGGCCTTCCGCTGCTCCTCCCTCAGCCGCTCGCGCACCACGTGCACCCCGGTCAGCTCGTTCCCGTGCGTCCCGCCGCAGATCGCCACGCGGCGCAGCGGCGGCAGAAACACCAGCTCGCTGTCCATCGCACTGCGGGACGGAGATCAAACCGTATAAACCGTAGAAATTAAGACTTTTGGATGGACAGCCCCTCAGTAAATGTAACCATTCATAGCCTATATATATTTTCTTTGTAAAAAATGTACTTTTTTTTTTTTTTTTTTAATTGTAAGAAAATTGTATCTGGAAAGCGGTCAACAAGCAGGCCTTTTATCTCCAACATGGGTAGTTGTATCTGCTCAGCGAGTTTAGACGCACCAGTAGGACCAGTAGGCCTGGGAGGCCTTCCTGTCCAGCTGACACATGCGTGATGTTCCCGTGCATTCTCACGTCATGCTGCGGCTGAGCGCGTGCGTGTGTGTGTGTGTGTGTGTGCGTGTGTGTGTGCGTGCAAAACAAACCTTTGCCGCCTCGCTCCTCGACAACACGAGCATCTGGAGGATCTCACCCCGACTCAAGTGTCTCAACTCTCCCCCCCCCCACACCCCGAGTCCGCAGTGCTGCGTGGTCACTATCTGCCACCGATAACAAACGACGTGGCACACTTAACACCGCGGACCCTCTTCACGTTACACTTTGTTTCTTCTACTTCTACCATCCCTCAGGTCTCAATCCACCCTGGGCGTCTTGTTTTTCCATCTCCAGACAAACACGCACACACACACAGTCCCCACCCCTCTTCTCTTCCACGCCAGATCTCAGAGGCTTTCATGCAGCTTGCTGAGTCAGCATTAGCACATCCCCTCCCCCCCCCCCCCCCTCCCCCCGCCAACACCCCTCTCACTCGTGCCCACCCCCACCACACCCTCACTCACCCACCAGTAATGTGCAGCAGGTTACAGTCTTCCTGTTTTGTGTGTCACTATCCTCCCTGTCCCCCCCCCCACCCTCTCCCCAAAGCAACCCCATGGGGGCCTCTCTGTTTCGGGCACACTCAATGTATAGGAGGGTAGGTTCCAGCAACGAGCCCCTTTCACAAGAACCACATGGGTTAAAAATAAATAGGTTGGCATCACTGGGAGAGCGACAGGGTTGCAACAGTTATGCAATAGGCCTTAACCACAGAGGCGTAATGGGGACAAACACTGGTGTCGCTCACATTACAGTTAATTATGGATCTAGGCATGCCAGTGCCCATCATCATGAGATACACCTGTGTTCACCGCTACTATGACACCCCTTATGAAGGCCTATTCTTAGCTGTGTAAGGGATCATTTCTAATAGATATTGGATTTTCAAGACAAACCACACAAGTCACCTGTACACTGATTAAACCACTATGAATAAAATGAAATATAACATTGCCTCTGGCACACTCCTAATCACAATTTAACATGACACATTATAAATAGAGATGCAAGTAGAATAGAGACTGCTTGCTTTTGTCATTTTATTGTCAACATTTTACATCTTCCCCATCAATGTTGCACAGCTTGTACTGGACACAAAAAAAGACATTTCTACAGGATTTGGCAAACCACCTTCAATTGTGTTATCAGTTAATAACAATGAAAAACAGTCAAACAAAATTGAAGATCGTAGTACGAAAAGCATTTTTTTCTGATATACCAGCAGTTGTTTATAGCAAAGTCATTTTACTTTCTCAAGTCAAAATACTGAAGAGCATGTGCACACTTTCATAACGAAAGTTTTGGAAACTCCCTTTTTTGTGAAAATGCAGAAATTCCTCTACAGAGGAACAGTTCGACAAGTTTAAGCTACCTTACAATTAGAGTTGAATATTACCATTTTCTATACATTTATAAAATCATAGTTATTTGCAATGGTTTCTTAAAGTCTTTGTTTCTTTATTCACTCCATTAAGTACACTTAAACAAACTTACTCGCACACATACACACCCCAGCGCCCCCCCCCACACACACACACAGTATATCCCATATCTTTTGTATTTTTGGTGTTCAAAACACACGTTTGCATATTCACGAACTCACCAGCGCATTCTGATGTGTGTGTGTGTAGTTAGTTTTTTATTGTATTTACCGATACATTTAAAACTTGTTCTTTCCGCTCTTGCTTGGGTCCTTTTAGACTGTACAAGCTCCCCCTACACTTTTAAAAGGAAACTATTGTCAATGTATTTCTTAGACATACATGTTGTACTCTTGTCTACGGTGTAAAATGGCAAAAATACTTCATTCATTCATTCATTCATTATTTCTTTTTGTGATAAAATGGCACCCAAGCTGACAGTGTTGTCCTGTCATCGTGCTCAAGCCAACTCTTTAGACATTCCATCATTTTTCTCTTATAATAATATAATATAATATAATATTCGACATCTCTTTCACCCCAAACAACTGACAGACAATCTGGACCATCTTATCCACCCGCTTGTTAAAAAAACCAAAACAGTGTGGGACAAATTGTTTCTAAGGCAAACCCCCACAAAAAGAAAAACACTGCAAATGGAGGTGCAACCGACAGCGCAGACAACAGAATGTCATTTGCCCCCTCATCGTTTCCATACACCCTGTCAATGAGGGACAGTGTCATGAACAAATGAGACTGAAAAAGGGAAAGACAGGATCGCAGTACGGATGAAAACAGTATTTTGAACAATCCGTTATTTATTAATTTATGTATTTTTTGTAAAAAGTATACTGCCTGTAGGAAGTAAAAAAAAAAAAAAAAAAAGATGGAAGAGCGGAACGAAAAACCTTCAGTTTTTCCTTTCATCGAGACACGCAATCATTAAGAACCCAAATAAACAAACATACAAAGAGACACCTGCTCCAATCGTCACAAAGGCCACCAATTAACGTCTGAATGTCAATTACTGAAACATATTGACTAACCGGGCTTCTCCCCTCACAGACGGCGACATTGGCCACAGGACGGTGGGGGAGGGGGCGCTGTGAGCTCGGTGCCCACATCTGAATATTACAGTGATTAAAAAGAGGATCAGTAGAGGGGGAGGTTAGGGGGGGTGGGGGAGTGCATGGTAAGGGCAGAGTATGGATGACCTATTTCAGGAAGTGCTTTCAATTGCGCACACCCCTTCTCCTCCCACTCCCTCCCTCCCTCCAAGGCCATCATCGTGGCAGCTCTGGGCAGCCAGAGAGGCTTTAGACTGGGCCTCCGCAAAGCACAACTCACCCCCCCCCCCACCCCCACCCCCAGGGCAGAAAGCAGAGCTTCCAGGTTTTTGCAGACCAGAACACCATGACCAACTGCTAGGACATAGAGAAGAGGGGGGGGGGGGGGGGTTGCGTGTAGAAGAGATGAGAACCAGACAGGAAAACCAGGGGGGTCCTTAAGCTCTCCTAGAACAGAGAGCTGCCTCTGGGTGGGGTGAGAGGTGGCCAGTTGCAATGGAAGTGTTGAGAGGGGGGAGGGGGGTGTTTAGAAGATGTCTCCGCAGCCCTCCCAGCTGCCTTGTTCTTTGGCCTCCCAGTAGCCTCCCTTGTAGATGTGCACCGGCTCGCCCGTGATGGGGTCCTCGCACCGTTCGAACCACAGCGCCTTGTGACTGTCGTGCGGAGCGCCTGATTAAAAAAAAAGAAATACGCACAAAAAAGTGTACATTTATTACAAACAAAACCACAAAAGAAAGACAAGGGAAAGGAGTGGGCTTGGAGGCTAAATGTTGTTAAAAAAGAAGGAATACTTGCTTTTTAGAGAGGGATCAGTTAAAGAGTCCTCTTCGACAGCTTGTGGGAAGAAGAGGGGGGGATAGAGGTTTGTACACCTTTCAAATGTTTCACATCACGGTACAAAGAAACACAAACAATGAGCCGAACAAACAGGAGGACAAGGAAGGAAGCCGTCGAAGGTGAAGGTCCCAAAAAACCTTGCGAGTCCCACCACTTCTACCCTGAAAGTAGTGCAGTCAATTCTGATTGGACGTCACTGGTGTAAAAGCTTTTTTTCCCCCACATCGCTGAAACTAGCATTACTCAAGTGACACTTATGTAAATAGTTCTTAGCCTAGCTAGCCCCTTACCTGGCAACCCCCCCCCCCCCCCCCCCCCAACAGCAGCAAGACCCGCCTTTTTAAACTTCTCACCCGTACCTTCTTCTGATTGGCTGACGGTGCGTTGACTGGCAGCCTCGCGCTCCCGCTCACGGCGCACGCTGCGCTGCTTCTCCTCCAGCCGCTGCTTCTCGGCATTGGCCTCGTCCCAGCGGCCCGCCTCCATCAGCCGCTGGTCGGGCCGCTGCCGGCTGTCGGTCGGCGCCACGCCATCCTCGGCCTCGTTGAGTGTCAGCGCCAGCTCCGTGAAGAAGTACATGCTCTCCGCTCCCTCGCTGTGTGTGTGAGAGGGGGGGGGTTCACACACACACACACACACACACACACACACACACACACACACACACACACACACACACACACACACACACACACACACACACACACACACACACACACACACACACACACACACACACACGGAATTTCAGGTGTCGACAGCGATCGTAGAAATAAGCCTGCATTCGTCTGAGGTAGAGGTTAGGGGTGGGAAAATAGTCTGTTCCCATGAGTACTCATTTTGTTTTTGCACATACATCATCACACAGCAGACCTGTCCTAGCCTAGAACTCTAGACACCCCCTAGCGGCAGCAAATTTATTTGGCAGCTAGGTAGGTCTAGCACGGCTCCGTCGGCTTTTTGGTGCTGGAAACACCAAGCATGTCAGACCAATCACAGCGTGAGGGGCGGAGTCGAAAGCCGGGCTACCATGACGACAGAGTTGCGACGGTTCCGTGTTAGAGGTAAACAATGGCTGCTGCTGCTGGCGAACGGCTGTCTTTCCACTCGGCTTTGGCCGCGACTCTTCAAGACTTGAAGTTAACATTTTATTTGAGAAAAGAACAAAGAACGGCACTGAAGTCTTTCCTCGAAAAGAAATATGTATTCGGAGTTTTGATTAATTACGTAGTCAGAGCCGTCACCTTCTTCGTTGCTCTGATTGGTTGTAGCGCTATCCTATTGCGTGCAGAGGGAACTTGAAAGACAACCGTTTATCCCGCCCACACTGCCAATGGAGCTGAGCCAGACCTTACATCTTTCTGATGTGGGTCTGGCTTGCCAGGCTAGACCTGTCCATCTAAAATGCAACAACAGAGCAGAGATGGAGTTCTCCGGCTGCACTTTCAATATCCATGTTCTCGCGCTTGTAATAATAAATAATAATCTAGTCTGGAATGATTTTATTTCCAAATTCCAAATGCGGTTCACTACTTTTGACTCTCGCTCACTGTCCAAAATGTCAAAATAGTGCCATATAAGGCTTTCTTTTTGCTCGGTTCTCCCATTGTCTTCATTTGAGTGTCAAAAGCTTTTTTGCGTGCAAGTATTTTGAACGATACTATGGTGATTAATGCAACAATGATTTAGTTACAGTGGTAGCGGTTTGATTAAATTTTAATCAGTCATCAATATCAAACCCTACAAAGGACATGCTCAGAACACATATGCCCCTGATGACATTTCTTAAACACAAACAGTGATAAATAACAGTAGAGCAGATAAACAAAACACTCAATTTCAATAAAGTCAACCACCAGTTCAAGTTCAAAAATAGTTATATTGGAGCAAACAAAAGAAAGAAATCAAAGTTCAGTTCAGTTCACACAACGAAAATACTCCACTTCGGGATTTCACCTCCCACACTATCATAATTTGTTGACTTTACTTTGCCTTAGGGATTCACCGATAGCCGTTGCCTTTTTTTGTTGTTTATTTTGTTTTAGTTATTTATTCCTCCTTTTGTGCCTGGGAAACAAAGAAATCTTAATTATAAAAAAATAACCGTTTTAAAGTCTTTCAGCCCTTCATCACACTATCTTTGAATGAGCACAAATTAAATCATACAAATAAAAGCATAAAACAACCTTTAATATAACCTTTCACATGACAAAGCTCAAACCTTTCACAAACCTGTTCCAAAGCCTTTTTAGCCTGCTATACAACTGCCTACTCAATAAGAATTCAGTACTTGCATAGCCCGACAAAAATTATTTTTGTGAAACAAATTAAATGTAAAAGTTTAATGTAAATGTTTGTAAATGCTTAAAATATAAAAACAAACGCAATCAAATGAAAAGACAAAAATATCTAAAAAATAAATAAATAAATACCAACAGAAATAGTGCAATCTTTCACGTCTTGTGTTTTTCATACAGAATACAACGTTCTTGTGTTTCCATTAAGCACAGACTTACAGTATGGGGCTGAACATGGGCCTCTTTAAAAAAAAAAAAAAAAAACTTTGCCTCTTAGGCACCCCTATCTTAGGAAAAGCCTTACATACAGTGGGCCTCCTCTTCCGAATATTAATGATAAAATAAAATCACCAGTACCTCATAGCCTACTTCTTAGCAAGATACATGTTTTTCTTTACAAAGACAAGCATCTCTGCCTTGTTGCAGCTCAGTCTATTTCTCTTCTCATCCAAGATGTGAGACGCAGAGATGAACAATCCAGTTGCTGTGATTCCTTTGCCTATGCCTTTCTGGTCCCTTTTCCTCCAGAATCTCCTCAAACACGTCATGCAGAGTGGGCCGTGCCCCCGTCCGTTCGTGCCCTCTTGCTCTGTGGGTGATCAGCTCTCTCTACTGTGCGTCTCATCTCCAGCACCAGCAGCAGGCCTTTCCATCAGTTGCGTGTCACGTGTTGCTCCCACGCATTGTTTAACATCCTCATCAATGTAATGGTCCTTATATCTAGGATCCAGTGAGGTTGCAATGCAGAAAATGGGATCAGAGTCGATTTGATCAAAGCGTTTGTTTACAGCCTCTAATAATGCAGTCTTTGTTGTTTTAATACCATGGTCTGTGTCAGCCTCCTTGTTTAAAAGACGTCTCAGGGCTTGTACCGAGGGGATCACGTCAGCAGCCGATGCCTCTGATGAGCTGACTTCTCTTGTACATTGTTCAAACGGGGAGAGAAGTGTGATTAGGTTTTCAAATAATCCCTACCGATGCGCAGTGAGGGTTCCGCAACCCTCACTGTGCGCACTTCTCTCCCTGTTTGAACAACTTACAAGAGAAGTCAGCTCATCAGAGGCATATGTAGCAGGTCGTAGTCTGCGGCATATGTAGCGAGTGCATGCTTTTGTTCCAGAAGGCTTTCCAACATGTAGAATGTACTATTCCACCGGGTGGCAACATCTTGCTGTCGCCTTTTTGGTTTCATCCCCAACTGGATCTGCACCACCTGCAGGCGCGAGTAGGCAAGGGGTGAGTGCTTAAAGTGTCCAACTATCTTTCGGCCTATTGGCACCACAGCCGCGATGCTGCGCTGGCTCAGAATGCCGTTGTGGATGGCCAGCTGCAGGGTTTGTCAGGATTTGTCCATCTTCCATGTTTCATACATTTTCTCAAATGCCTCTGAGATAGCAGATGCAGTGTGGGAGCCCGTGAACTCCTGGGAGAGTAACACTGCTTTTATCAAGTTAAAATCTTTGTCATCTTTGTCTTTTCTCCACTGTGCCATGAGGCTAAGCATACTCACAGGGCTAACATCCGAACTCCATATATTAGTTGTAAAACTGATGGCAGTGATGTCACGAGCCAGTAGCTCATGAATGTGTGTGGTCACAACGTTGTACATTTCCGGGAGACAGACGTCAGCAAAATGACGACGACTGGGCAGTGTGTAGCGGGGCTCCATATACTCCATCAGGCTTTAAATCCCCCACAATGGAGAAAGGTTGTCATCTAATGCGATGAACTCCATCACCTTGTTAGTGATCCCTTTAGCTTTGGCGCTGTCTGTGGGGAATTGTTTCCTCCATGTCCATCCAGCAGCTGTTATGAGCTTTGATTGGGCCAAAAAAAATCAAGCCCGACCCGAGCCCAAAGAAAATTCTGTCCACGCCCGTTTTCTTGGACAAACTATATTCCCGTTTACAACTTCTTTTTACATCCGCCATTTTTTGTGTTCACACTCAGTAAAGTGATTGAGGATTTAGAAAAGCGCTATACATGTTAATGTATTATTATTATTTTGTTTTAACACCTAGGCTATTTGTGTGATGTGCAGTTGTGCACTTTACTAGCAGCTTACAATGTGTGAGACAGTGAGAGCAAACAGCAAATGACCTGCTAATTCTGATGTTTTTAAATCTCAACATTTTCATATGTCCGAGCCCGACCGGAGCCGGAGCCCGACATTTCGCCGGCAGTGTTAGGTTGGGGCTGAGAGTCAAAGCTCTAGGTTGTATTATAAAAGGGCTACCACCTGTTGGGTCTTCTCCCAAACAATAAGTCAGACTGCAAATAACCAACAAAATGTATGTGACAAAACAGATAAACATCGGCCACTGCCATCAGTGAAAGTCATCTTATTTGCCGATAGGCCAAGGTCAACAACGCGAATATCGGCCGATACCGATGTACGTCTGATAAATCGGTGCATCCCTACTTTGCCTTTAAGAGTACCATTACCGTGCATTACTATTGGGCCTGTAACGCCAGAGCATGGGTTTTCTGGAATCAGTCCATGGCAGGGGGCGCAGAGCAGCGCCCTAGATGGCATGAGATTAAGCTTAATAATGCTGTATCACTGGTGCCTCCTTATCAGCCATCTTATTTTCAAAACCTGACATTAAAATTAAATCGTTCAGTGATCATTTTTTTCTCTGCAACTCAATTGTAAAGCAAATCAAGGGAATTCTGAACCTCCCAGGAATGTCAATTTATGCTCCCATGTCAGAACCCCTGTTTTAAGCCAGGGTTGATGGATGCCATCTTTAAGCGTTGGTCTGATAAAGGTTTAACTATTATCAAGGACCTCTACGTTGATGATCATTTTGCTTCTTTTGCTCAGCTCAAGGCAAAGTTTAAACTCCCAAAACTCAATTTTTTCGTTATTTACAAATCAGGAATTTTGTTAAGCAATCATTTTCTTGCCTAGATCCGACCCCCATACATGTCTTCTATGATATTATGACCAAACCTCCCACCTCCAAGCATTTGATCTCTCGGCTTGTAAGCCTCTTCTCTATGGCAACCCCCTCTCTCCACATTAAAGAGGTGTGGATCAAGGACACTGGTGAAGTAATCTCTGATGATTTATGGGCGAAAGGGTTAAACAGGATAAAGTTATGCTCTATTAATTCTCGACTCCAGCTCATTCAGTTTAAAGTAGTTCATAGGTTACACTATTCCAAGACTAAACTGAATCGTATTTTTCCTGCTGTCTCCCCCATTTGTGATAAATGTAAATCAGTTGATGGAACTCTTGGGCATCTTTTCTGGTTCTGTTCTAAGTTCACAGGTTTTTGGTTTGACATTTTTAATTTGTACAGTGCTGTTTATAATAGACAACTGGTTCCTGACTGTCTTAGTGATTCTGGGCTGCTCCAGTTGTTCTTTGGCTCTCCCCGCCGCTTTACAACAAGCCCTCATGTTTGGTATGGTTATTGCAAAACGGGTCATACTAACGGAGTGGAAGTCAGCTTCCCCTCCCTGCGTCAAAAGGTGGCTAAATGATATGGTTTCCTGTTTACACTAGGGCTGCACGATATATCGCAAATCTATCGTCATCGCGAAATCAACGCTTGCGATGGACATACCGCAAAGATTTCTTAATTTGCGATTAAATTAAGCCTACATTTTTCGCGCATTCACACACAATGACATTATATTTGACCAATCCGATGCTGTCATGCTGCCCGATAAGCCCGCCCCCCACCAGTTTAAGCACATGGTGTTTAAGTTGTTGAGGGAGCGTTGTCGTGTTTGTTTGACCAGGTGTATTTTAGTTTAACTAAATTGTTTTTAGCCTTTTTGGCCAATAATAAGTGTTATTACTCAGGCCAACACAGTTTAAGTCTATATTGTTTCATACTATGACACATTTACGTTTGTGTTTATGAAAGTCCGCCTTTATTACGCAACTGCAGCGCATTTGGAAATGTCAACAAACAGATGAGCGCAACATGCTTATGTCATATTTATAAAATGTATTTTAATCACACAGCCGAACCTTTGCAACATGTGAAACAGCCCATTGGCTACCATGCATAATAAGCTGTTTTAAATTGCACATTTCAAATCGCGCAGACGTCACCGAGTCCGAACCCGACCCGGCCCGTCGGGTACCGTCGGCCGCTGGATACCCGACCCAAGCCCAACGGGACCCGAGGGGTCGGGTCCCGTCGGGCTTGGGTCGGGTATCCAGCGGCCGTGACGTATGAAACGTTCCGATCGGTGATTCTGTGAGCGATCGCGAGGTCTATTCAAGCATGCCGCTTATCCCAACTAGCTTCACCTGACGTGATTTAGCCGCGCCTATTTATCCTGGCTTGGCAATCGTGCAACCGAATAAGCCAGGATACCGCCAAGCAGAATAGTCCAAGCCGCGCTTACTCAATTATCCTGGATTTATGTATCCTAGTTTTGTGCAATACCCCCCAGGTGTATTTTAGTTTAACTACATTGTTGCACATGTTTCCTTGTGCTAGCCTTGTTGGCCAATAACTCACCATAATGGTGTATTTTTGTTTTTATTATTGTTATTTGATGTTGTTTTTCATGGCATCATGTATGCCTCAGAACCCATTCTGCAACACCTTCTTAGCTCAACAAATTAGTGGTCAGAAAAAAATGTTTATTATTTAAATTTATTATGAATGCTTTAAGCAGTTTTATTGTTTTTATTTATTTCATCTTAATTTTGTTGACCATATAAGAAAATGTTTCAAGTGGGCAATTTTCCCAATAAAAGTTATGTTGCATTGCATGCATACGATGCATTTCTTTTTTTAATAGTCTAGCAGCAAGTAGAATGAAGAAAAACATTAAATATTGAAATATCGCAAGTTATATCGTCATCGCAGTACTCAACAATGTTATCGCATATCGCATATTTTCCCAATATCGTGCAGCCCTAGTTTACACCTAGAAGAAGTTCGGTTTTCTATGTCTAACTCCCTAGATAAGTTCAAGAAGATCTGGGGCCCTTTCATAGAATACATCAGGAAGGACAGACCACAATCTGGGACCTGAAAGCACTGCACTGTTTTTATTTAATTATTTATTTTTGTTAGTTACCCATACTGACACTTTGCTTTTCCCCTCCGGCTTAGGCCTCTTGGACTCAATATATGTGGATGGACACTCTGGGACATTTGTTCAGTGACATGTATATTACACGTTTTCTTTTCTCTGCATTGAGTAAGTGCTGGCTGTATGTTTTTTCCTTAAAAAAATTGTGCGTTTTTTTTTTTTTTTTTTGTCTGGTTTCCTTTGTCTTTGTATTGTGTGTTTGTATAAAGTGTTAAAAATTGCATAAATAAAATAAAGTACTGTTACCGTTAATCAGCAAGGTTGTCAGCGATGACGTGCTCTTAAGGCGCTCTGTTGTTATTATGTCTTCTATCCATATACATCTATTATGTCTTTTATCCATATACATGCACGCTTTCAGGAAGTAGCAGCTTCGGCTTTTTACCTCTCAGCTGAGATGATGTTTCTCGAGTGATACCCCCACAGTCACTTTGAAAAACGGCAAGACCGACGGAGCCGTCAAGATTTGTTGTCACTTTGAGCGCGTTATATTTGTCTATACATCACTTTATATCTATTTTATATCTTTATATATATATATATATATATATATATCATTAGTTAGTTGTAATAAAAGCCTTAGTAATCATCCGTTTTATTTATTAATGCTGGGGGCACATGCTCAAACAGGCTTCACATAGCCAGTCGGCACGACAAAAGAAATGCGGGATATGAACAGGTTTAGGTGTTTAACTATTCAAAGATACCTTTGGAAACTTAAAGATTATCAGAAGCTTGAAGTTTTAAAGTATGAATTCGGGCAGCCCTCCTTTCCAATAATAGTTTCGGTTATTGGTCAGAAAGAAAACGTCAGAATTGGCATCCCTCCATGGAGAAATAAAAAAAAAAAAATCGATTTTGACACTGCCAGCGAGTACTTGATTACACGGTCGCACCCCTAAACCCCTCCCATACGCAAGTTAAAGGGTAAAGGTCAACGTCCTGCCATGCATTTGTGTTTTTTTGCACCCGTCATCACCTCTGGTTGGGTGCTTATTGGCTAATCCAGAAGATTATGAAAATACTTCATACGACCTGGGTTGGACTTTGACATTCTAAACCTGGAAGTTCACACCTTCCTTGCCTCTGAAGGCAACAGTGCATCAGGCCCATGATGTTATAAAGGAGAGTTGTTGTAACAGTAGATATTATGTTATAAAGGAGAGTCGTTGTAACAGTAGATATGTTATAATGGAGAGTAGTTGTACAGTAAATATGTTATAAAGGAGAGTAGTTGTAACAGTAGATATGATGTTGTAAAGGAGAGTAGTTGTAACAGTAGATTATACAGACATTTTTGCACTCAAATATTTGGGCTCATCCTCAGAGATCCAAAAGACGCCCATCAGAACCGGTCTGTGGCCGTGCCTACAGTGCATGTGCTTTTTGTACCCCACAAATGACAAATAAGGATGGGAAAAAAAAGTGCACAAGTGCGTGTGCTGAACTCACGGTAGAGGGTTCTTGCGCCATATCTCGCGGGCCTTCAGCGTCTGGTAGACGGTCTTCTGCTTGCCCTCGGCGCCGTTCTCAGCGCCACCGCCACGGCTGCTCTGCATGACGCGGGAGAACTCCATCTTCTCGTCCCAGGTGCCCGACAGCACATAGTGGGCCTTGCCGTCCTTATCCGCCACAACGCCGGTCACCTGAAGAGAGAGAGGAGGGACTGTTGTGGAGAGAGGGACCGCAAGATGGCCGCTACCTCATCTCACTTTGATGTTGGCCAACAGACTTTACACAACTGATTTTTTTGTGCTTGTGTCACCCAAGTTAAAGCGGACCTCGATTGCCAATCAATTCCTAATAAAGGATCAAATCCCGTCCACCTCCTTTGTTTTTCTTTCTTGGAAAATACAGGATATTATAGGAGCAAAATGTAATTAGTCTGATTTAAAAAAAACAACTGCTTGTTGAAAAGAACTTCTGGAAGATGCTCCAAAAGTATTTTGTTTATCCACGCACTGTAAGATGATCAGATAATGTATAAGTTATATACATTAGCTTATAAATTATAAACCAACAGTCAACTCTGAGATGATCGGGCAGTGGGCGGAGTCAACTCGGATAGTGAATCACACAGGCCAAAACAAAAAACAGACGTTTGGACCTGGAATGGGAATTTCAAAGGAGAACATACAATGTAGCATTGTTGTCAGAGAAACCAGTATTTCAATTTCACATTTTTTGTTTGTTAACAAGCGCGTGCTTTCATGGCCATTATAGTCCCAGGTTTCTCCCCAGGTTTCATTGTTGTTGAAACTCAAAGAGATAGCTGGCTGGCCCGGGTCGGTGGAGTTCCCCCGCGTTGGGCAAGTTTTACAATAATGACGTTGCGACATCAAAACGTAAAATGTAAAGCAGCATAGCACTGCTGTGTGGCAGTGTATTTAAAGAATCACATCTCAATAGCAGCTTATGTAGTTTGAAAGTCATTCCTTTTAAGGAAGAAAGATATTGGATATTCAATAGATATTCACGCTATATTCCAGCGATCTGACACAGGGAACTAAAGATGTGATCACCGGTATGAGTCCCGTGTGTCTAGTGGCGTCTACCTGCCCAGGTGTATACCTGCCGAGGAGACAGGGCTTCCAAGCGAAACTGTCTGGCAGCAGCACTCCTCTCTATAGAGCCATCATTTGGCCAATATTTCTACACAATAGGCAAATTACAAAGTACCCTGCCCTAAAAAATAGCCTAACTAAAACGCAATTAAACCGGATGCGTCTCATCTTTCAAAATGTCCCCAATGGATATAACATTAAAATTGCAGTTTAGAAATGTACCTCGCTAGCTCTCCAACAGTAAAAAGCAGGGGGATAAAAGCTCTGGTGTGGGTGTAACACACAATATAGACCGCATAAAATACATATTAAAACTAGCTTTGTCTGAATGTGAGGGATGGCCAGAAGTATCTGCCAGAGCAAATAAAACATGAGCTTGTGTAACAGTGATGATTTGGTTTCTTCCACTTGCAAGCTTTCTGTATTATTTTCTATACTGATACGCAACACTGTTGGGAGAGTACTGGCCCCTAGGGGATGAACAGGTAGAGCTGCGTGGCTCTCCAGTTCAGAGGTCTAGCACCGCAGTAAGTTGTGTTAAAAAGCACTCCTAGAATATTATCGTAGAATTCTACGACTGAACATTCTAAGTCCACACTAATGACTCCAATGTTTTCTACATGTGGCCCTTATGGAAACAGTGTATTTTGTGATAATACTTTTGCACATTGAAAGCTATTTTATCGAAGTTTATAAATACACGTGTGAATAGCTAATATTTCATCTCCTTTTCATGTTAGCATACTGTGTTGATCCTTGCCGCCTTGCTGCACAATCCAACGTATTTTCTTTTGTGCCAAGCTAATAAACTGACGAACTGGTGCTACGTCTCATGCCTTTCATTGAGACAACGCAGATTCATCTGGTTCCCAGGCTGGTTAGGGTATCTTGCTATTGCCAAGATATTTGACTGAGGGTTTGATTGACGCACACATTGACAATGCAACGCGGAACAATGAGTTGTTACCACAGTATCGTTCGCACCAAGGAGGAACTGTCTCGAGGAAATGCAGAAGATAGCACGTGCCAATGACTCTGCACACAAGACATATCTGACCAAAAAAAAAAAGCAAGACTGCAAAAGAATGTGAAGAAGAATGTGGAACCCGCGTTCACGCACCTTCCTCGCCACGTCTCTGGAGAAGTAGCTGTAGGGTGCAAACTTTAGGTGGCAGCGGTCGCCTGTGGTGTGGTTTACTATGTCGATCTCCCCAGACTATAGAGAGAGATATATATAGATAGATAGACAGACAGAGAGACAGAGGGACAAGAGAGATACATATAGAGAAAGACAGATATAGACATAAGATAGATAGTGAGAAAGAGAGGGAGATGGCGAGATTAGAGCATTAAACCTTTGACAGCATGCCTGCAGGACATACTTTTACACGCGAGATAAGTGCAGTTCTCCATCTAGTCTTAAAGAATGTTGGGGCAGGGGGGGGTTCATTTGTCAAGTGCAGTCTCACCTGGTCGATCCACAGCTTGCCCACGATGATGTTGTGCACCGTGGTGGTGACTTTCTTCCAGGTGTAGTGATTGTTGCCCTTCTCAAAGATGGCATGAATGGTTCCTGGCAGAGACCCCACCCACACCCACACACAATTGAATGCAGGGTTAGTGACCGGTTAAGCAGACGCTTCAAGAAACATGAAGGCGACAAAATAAATCATCACTGCCGTTAAATGTCACTCACATAAATTCTATTTGCAGACAATAAAAAAGATGTGGAGAGATTTCCGCATAACCTGCTGATCAACCGGTGGCTCCACCCGTTCCTACATTGGCACATTTACCTAGAGGCATAATGGAGAGGTATTTGCCCCTGAACTTGCTGGCTACGGTAATCTCCTGCCGCAGGGTCCAGCCTCGACTGGAAATCACATGGTGAGCTGCTGCGGGCGGGTGGTGACTCACCTGGGGACGAAAGACAATGACAATAATATAAACAACAATAATGGCAATAACGAATAATAAGAGTCAAGTTCCGTTTGTTCATCGAGCTCAAATGCTCAAAAGGACAAAGATAAATAAACAGCATCAGTCCAATGTGCTGAACATACACTCACCGGCCACTTTATTAGGTACACCTGTCCAACTGCTCGTAAACGCAAATTTCTAATCAGCCAATCACATGGCAGCAACTCAATGCATTTAGGCATGTAGACATGGTCAGGACGATCTGCTGCAGTTCAAACCGAGCATCAGAATGGGGAAGAAAGGTGATTTAAGTGACTTTGAACGTGGCATGGTTGTTGGTGCCAGACGGGCTGGTCTGAGTATTTCAGAGACTGCTGATCTACTGGGATTTTCACGCACAACCATCTCTAGGGTTTACAGAGAATGGTCCGAAAAAGAGAAAATATCCAGTGAGCGGCAGTTCTGTGGGCGCAAATGCCTTGTTGATGCTAGAGGTCAGAGGAGAATGGCCAGACTGGTTCGAGCTGATAGAAAGGCAACTGTAACTCAAATAACCACTCGTTACAACAGAGGTATGCAGAAGAGCATCTCTGAACGCACAACACGTCGAACCTTGAGGCGGATGGGCTACAGCAGCAGAAGACCACACCGGGTGCCACTCCTGTCAGCTAAGAACAGGAAACTGAGGCTACAATTCGCACAGGCTCACCAAAATTGGACAATCGAAGATTGGAAAAACGTTGCCTGGTCTGATGAGTCTCGATTTCTGCTGCGACATTCGGATGGTAGGGTCAGAATTTGGCGTCAACAACATGAAAGCATGGATCCATCCTGCCTTGTATCAACGGTTCAGGCTGGTGGTGGTGGTGTAATGGTGTGGGGGATATTTTCCTGGCACACTTTGGGCTTATTAGTACCAATTGAGCATCGTGTCAAAGCCACAGACTACCTGAGTATTGTTGCTGACCATGTCCATCCCTTTATGACCACAGTGTACCCATCTTCTGATGGCTACTTCCAGCAGGATAACGCGCCATGTCATAAAGCGCGAATCATCTCAGACTGGTTTCTTGAACATGACAATGAGTTCACTGTACTCAAATGGCCTCCACAGTCACCAGATCTCAATCCAATAGAGCACCTTTGGGATGTGGTGGAACGGGAGATTCGCATCATGGATGTGCAGCCGACAAATCTGCAGCAACTGCGTGATGCTATCATGTCAATATGGACCAAACACTCTGAGGACTGTTTCCAGTACCTTGTTGAATCTGTGCCACGAAGGATTAAGGCAGTTCTGAAGGCAAAAGGGGGTCCAACCCGGTACTAGCAAGGTGTACCTAATAAAGTGGCCGGTGAGTGTATATGCAATGAGTAAAATATTTTTTAAATGGCATAAAATGTAAATGGATAGAAGTGCTACACATGAGTTCAGCATAAAATATAGAGAAACTCGCGGCAAACACAAAACCTGCTTGATGACCTCTGACGGCTAGCTGTCCACCTATCAACACACTGCAGTGACTGGTCCTACTAGATTCTCCACTAGGTAGCACACATAGTGTTTGGTGTCATGGTGATCTCTTCAGCTGTGCCCTTTATCTTTGACGAAGGGCCTTGATCAGAACACACAGAGCAAGATAAGTGGGCTGTTTGGACGCATTCCACAGAGGCCTGTGTCTGAGAGGTCCTTTGTGCCATTCTACCACCGCTTGAGGTGCCAACTAGGGTTGCGCCGGGTAACATTTGATAATTGATTAGCAAATGCTAGTACAGTTGGTTTGCATGAAATTAAACCGGTATAAGCTGGCACACCATGGAAACCCTAGTGGCAACAGGAGAAATGCAAAAAAACTACCCCTAAAAAAACCCACCTAATTTATCATCTCATTCTCTCCCTCCCTCCAAGTCATACATCAAATGCAACTCTGAGTAATTTGCAAGTAAGTAAGAATAAGTTAAAAGGAACATGAGTTTAAATGAAAAACATGACAATGAATCGGGTCATGACTCCCACTCTCTTCTACCTGCTCGCAGAGGGAAACCTGACCCTTGGGTCAGGACACCCTCCCACTCTCTCGCCTACCTGCTCACAGAGGGAGCGGTAGCCGCTGTCCCGGCCGCGGTCCAGCTCGTAGGTCTCGCCCAGCAGGGGGTTGAAGGGCTTGCCCGTGCGGTGCACGGTGGTGGAGTAAGAGGACACGGAGAAGGCCGCCACGTAGCACAGCTGCTCCAGGGAGCTCTGGCTTTTGGCCGCCTTGTCCAGCAGCTCGTGGTACTCGAGGTCTTCCGACAGACGCTGCAGCATGGAGATGGGCTCGTTGAAGTTCACCTGCACCGGGTGGAGAGAGACACAGACGACAGTGGGGGGGAGGGAGGGGAGGAGAGAGAGCAAGAGCACGAGAGTGAGAGAGACAGAGTAGATTGTTTAGTTTGGTAGAAACACATTGCATGAACGTAATTAGGAACATAAATAAATGAATGGATGGATGGATGGATCGCAGATATTGGTCTCAGATTACATTTAGGGCTGTCCCTGTCATAAATCTTTTTTTTTTCTTATTTAAGAAATGTCATAAGTCACAAGTGTTACATGTTAACCATCGATATATTTCATTTCTACATTTAATTCTAGTTATTATAAGGGATGTAAGAAATACCAAAAAACGGTTATCGAATAAACGGTCAAAATCAATGAGTAGGCTTACTTGTTTTTGTGTAGTGTGTGGTTGATAGCTGGTTTACAGCCTCACCTGGCCTGAGTCTGACTGATTAGACTCTGGGCTGGGTGGGGCTGCAAACCTGTGGTGCAGAGCAATCATGGCACCCAGGATAAACCACGGCCGTGTTCCGATATCCGTGCTTCCCGTACTTAGTATACTTAGTTTGAGTACGTAGGGTGTTCCGATTATGATCGCGGCAAAAGAAGTGTACTTGAAAGAACCCGTATGTGTACTCAAAAAGGCCAAAATGCTGAGTGTGCAACGGTGTACACTATGCGTACTCAACGGCAGCCATCTTAGCTACGTAGCGGAAGAGGCGGAGCCGCGCTCAGAGAACGTCTAATGAATTCACGTGTTTGGCGGGTGACGCGGCCGCGCAGCTGATGTCATTTCCGTTAAGTGCACCACAGAGTATTGCATTTGGAACAGCACTAACATCTGAAGATCTGCGTACCTATTGAGTACGGATAGTGTGCTATGTTTAAGTGTACTCATGGAAGTACGGATATCGGAACACGGCCCAGCTATCACCACACACACTCAGGAGAGAGACACTGTCATGGCAGAACCACTGCCAGTTTTGTAGGCAGTTTTTGTTTTGGTGGGCAAAAGAATTCTGCAATCATTTCCACATATCGAAAGTCAGTTTTAATATGTATTTTATGTCTGTGCGTTACACCCACACCAGAGCTTTTTTCCCCTGCTTGTGACTGTTGTAGAGCTAACGGGGTACACTTGTAAACTGTAATTTTAACATCCCTTGGGGACATTTTGAAACGGAGACGTAGCCGGTTTAATAGCGTTTTAGTTGGGCTTTGTTAGACTCCATGGCTGTGAGTGTACATTTATTTTCTATTTCAATGAGTTGCTTTATATGCAAGTGTTTATGATCGATGTGGAATACAGAAAAAAACATGTATGTCTATAATGTGATGACCCCGTCTGCCTGTTACTTGGTTTGTGTGCTCTCTCTGCCGGTACTAGAGGTGGCTGTGGCAGAGGGTCATCAACAACACCTGGGCCCTGTTTGCCAGTGCTCCTTTCAAAACCCAAAACCGTGGAGCTCAGTGGCTGTCTCTCTCCTCCCTGAGACCCCCTGTCCCCATTTGGTTTTTGGTTGGCGTTTGGCTTGAGTTGCTGCACCATACAACATTGTACATGCTTTTCCACTCATGCACCCACCTACACTGCTGAGCTTACTGATTACACATGTTATGGTTAGTCAAAGTTCTCCTCTTATGTTATTCCTTTTTAAATAAATAGTTTGTTAATTGGCTTGGCTGTGGGCGTTCCCATCTTTTGTCATGGCTGTGCGGCCCAGTTTGGGAAGAGATACTGACAGGCATGGGGATCTTGGACAACTCCTTGCCGATGCAGTTCTTCATGATGCTCCACAGGTTCAGGGAGTAGTTGGGCTTGTCTGGGATGCGGCTCCGCCTCTTCTTCACTGGAACCAAGTCCTGAGACGGCGACTCCTGGTTGGCTGCGAGTGGCTCCTCGTTGAGCTATGAACCAATGAAGGGGGGACTTAGTTTCACATAACCAGAATATGGATTGGGGGGGGGGGGGGGGGGGGGGGGGGGGGGGGTGTGAGGAGACCTACCGACTGGTCGTCAGAACCCATTTCACTGTTGAAGCCGCTGACGTTACTGCTGGAGCGTCTGCAAGAGAAGTTCAGAAAATTAAATATATTTTCCGTTTCAAATGATTTAGAATTTGTACACGTCATACCTATAAATAGCAGGAAGAAAGAAATACACACAAGGAATTTATTATCTGGTTATAGAAGCCATAGTCAATGGATCTAACCATATACCCCATAGAACATCTAACCCTGTTAAACATAAGCAGGGGACTGGTATCAAAATTGTCCCCTTTGTCTTCTTGACTTCCGCGACTGCACTTTTTGATTTGACAAATATAATACAAATAATAGCAAAATGACGGTGGGGAAGGTGTACCTAAAACACCACCCGTGGCCCCAGCTGTGACACTGGTAACCATGACAACTGGACATGTCTGCTCACACTGCAGGGTTACATGCAACTCATGTTCCACTTGTCAGCAGCTGGGTCGAGGATGCCATCTGGTGGTGAATGAATACAAATTGACCGGTACGTGTTTGACTAATGCTGCGTTCCAGGCAACCCGTAACTCGTGATTTCACGACTTCATACTCACGACTCACGACTTGTTAGCGTTCCAGGCAAGTCACGACTAACAAAGTCGTAACAAACAAACAAACAAACCTGCGGCTCTGTTTTGATGGTGTCCGCGCCAGCAAGCCTCACTTTACTTACACGGCAGAGCTTGGATTTAACGTTAGTTGACGATTGATAGCTGATAGCGATTGAATAAACATAAACATACACTTTAGTACTCCACACTCGTATGTGTTTTGTTTTGATTACAATGTGCGGAATTACGTTACGTTGCCTATTCATGTCTATCTATGTATATTTTCTCACCGTTGGTCACCGGTGTCTGCGGAGCATCAGGGGAGGCCATTGTTGTTTACGTTCGTGACGTCAAAAAAACGAACTGGGAGTCCATCGATCACATACGAGTTCACGGGTCGTGAGTTACGAGTTTGACTGCCGTTCCAGAGCACTTTCACGGGTAGGAGGTCGTGAAGTCACGAGTTACGGGTTGCCTGGAACGCACTATAATTATCAAACCGGTTTGAAAAATGTACCCTACTCGACACTTAATTGTAAACAATAAATCTGAAAGTATGACGCAAACTGTACCTGCCATGGGACGAGTAGAAGTTATGCATTATATTTATCTGATTCTTTTAAGATTGTACCAGACCGATTAGCATCCGTGTGTATCTAAACAATGTCTTGAGGTGGGCGGGAGGGAGGTAAAGAAGGCGAGAGGTCATTAGCACTGACTTGTGGAAGTGGGGGTCGGCTGGCACGGTGATGAACTCCGGGGCCTCCTCCATGGCGTCGAAGAACTCGTTGTCGTCATCGTCGTCGCTTGCCTCGCCCTTCCCGGGCCCAGCCGAACCTGAGCGTAGAAGAAGAAGGAGAGATTCAATTCGATGGCCTTAAAGCCCTGTTCAGATGAAAGATTTGTAACAAAACTGCTTGCAACTGGCAACTGCTTGCAAAAGAATGACAAAATAACATTCTGAAACTGGACCGGCCACATCGCCGCAACAAGCAGCGACGTGAAGCCATACGTGGCTATTGCAGCGGGAGAGAGCGGGTGCTAACGAAGTTTGGAAGCTGGCAATGCACCGGCTCACTCATCCAAAAACAAAACACATAATCCAGGGACTATATTTCACCTGGAGAAAGACTAAATTAATGATAACGCTGTGCTTTCCGGCAACTGGTGAGAGACGAAATATCAACACAGTGAGTTTACCACTTGTTACATTATTATAATTTCCCCATTTAAAATATGTTTGTCCAACGCATAGGTTCAGATTCAAAGCAGGAATGTCGGGACATCCACCCTGTCATGGCCTGTGCCATTTGCTGATTGGCTGAGGAGAAATAGCTATGTCTTTATGTATTAAAACTGCACTTGCAGATTTGATGAGGGAGGTCTTTAGAAACCTGTTTCGTCTCGTTGCCAATCATTGATCTGTAAGGTCAAGGGCAACATCAACAGATACATTAACAAAAGTGCAGGACCATAATACTCAGGGGTTAAAGCAAAAAAAAATCATCTGACTGAAAATTTATTTAGGTATCACTTTGGGTCATGGCCGCATACTGCCTCGATATTTAAACACCACGTGGTCCATCAATAATCAAACAAGGCAGTAAAAGTGGGCATTAAACTGTATAACCGTTTTGAAAAAAAGGGAAAAAAGGCCGACATATGCCTATACAATATGCAGCCGGAGCACGGAAAAGGCTCGCAACAAAAAGATGAGCCACACATTTAGAAACAATTGCATGAACTATCTAAAAGAAATACCTTTTAGTCAGAAAACATATATGAGGCTGAACTTTTTGCTAAAATGTCACAGTTATGGAAATATTGAAAATGTTGGAGCGGCTGGCTTGACCACGCGAAACCGAGAGACGGCTGTCTTGACCGCAGTACGCGATCGGTCATTAATCAATAATCGTATTTAACCGTATAACTGCACACAACTTTATTTAAAAGCAAGCAAATGGAAAACATGCGTGTTGGTATTTTTGTGTGCGTGTGGATGTGCGGCTCCTCCGGCGGAGCGGTTCATGTTAATAGCGGAGTCCGGGAGGGTTCACCTTCACGGCGTAGTTACGAGGGACCGCTTCAAGACTCACAGTCTATGCAACACAACGTCCTTTTGATCGATAACAATATAAATTGATCGACACATTTCTTAACGATCAATGATCGATTATCGATTAATTATGCCCATCCCTAGTAACAACACTTCTTTCTACTTTTGAAATTAAAAAAAACAAACATTTTGGTCATACCTGATCGAGGAGCATCTCAAAGTGCATAAAAACAAACTAGGGCACATTAGTAGTAACGTTTGTTGTTTTCTGTAGCTCTCTCTTGGGCTGTGCATGAACGTACCATTGTAGTACACCTCCATACTGTAGGCCTACAATGCACGAAACTGCGCGTTTGCACGGGTCCATCTCCTGAGATCCCTCTGGAAAGTTTGCGCGGAAAGTCGGATGTTTCTCAACGTGGTGCCTCCGCACGCTGTAATCTTTCAGAACCGCGACACACTCATTACAAATTAAACACATCGGTTTGGCATTTAAACTTGGCGGTAACATAAATAAATATTTATCCGTCCAGGCGGGGTTAAACCGACAGTTTTCATTTTCAATTGTACGTTTCTGCTTTGAGAAAGACATGTAGTTTTCCACTACCAGCGACTACTAGAGCTACCACCTCTGTCAACAAAAACGCACAGACTTATGGGTTCAATGTTGCTAGGATACGTGGAGTGTTGCATTCATGGTCTGTACTACTGTTGGAATTTTTAAAGGCTCTCGAAATGCTTATTTTTTTTATATGCGGTTCTCACTCTGCCTTTCTGGTGGGACCACGGGACCTTACGAGAGCCGAGTTGACGGATTTCCGTCATAGCGACGGAAAACTTTAACCCCTGAATACTAGAACTTCTATAGAACTTCACATGGTCCTTTACTGACTGCCAGGGTTCAACATGTTGTCCTCCTATCTTTCACTTCACTCACTAGTCGCCTTGGGACTCTTTAGTACAACTCATTTGTACCATCAGTACAGCGATTATTTAAAAAAAATTATTCGGTCCACTTTTCATTTGCTTAGATTGTGTTCAAGGAGGCCACGGGTAGATAATCTGACAGAGGCCATCTGCTACAACCATGTCTGTAGCCAAAACAATCACAAACTAGAACAGACGTTCAAGCTTGACTGCTAATAAGATATGGGAAAAACTACACCTCAGCTGATAACAACTGAATGGGTACATCTCCCTATCAGGAGACTTGGTTGCGAGGTGGATCTCACTTTACAAGTCACTCACAATAGCGGTATAACAACATATTATACGACAACGTTACATTTAAGAATGTTTACAGGGGGCAAACAAAGCTCCTGTGAATGATGAATGTTATTTTTGTGTTACTTCTATTCCATCTAGTTATATTCCATCTAATTATCACTATCATACTTTTATTACTGCTATTGTTATTATACTACTACTACTACTACTACTACTACTACTACTACTACTACTACTACTACTACTACTACTATTATTATTAGGTATTCGCAGAGTATCTGTGGATACTCAATTATTATTATTATTATTATTATTATTATTATTGTTATTATTATTATATACTACACCGTATTATGCTATATATACACTAGGGGTGTGCCAAAATATCGATACTAAGATATATTGCGATATTTCGTCTTGCGGGACATTATCCATACACTGGCGCCCAAATATCGATATTTAAACAATAAAACATACAGCCGCTCTAAACAGATTCTCTCACAAAAGCCTGCTACAATTTTGATTTACAGCGTCACTACTTCAAGCCTTCACCCTGAGCTTGCCGCAGTGTTGTAGTACTCGAGTCCGGGACTCGGACTTGTGTCCGACTCGTGAGCTAAATTTAGAGACTCGTGACTTGACTTGGACTCGAGCACTGAATGACTCGAACTTGACTCGGACTCGTGCATTAGGGACTCGAGAATTAAGACAAGGACTCGACTTTTTTAATGTCATTAGGCTATAATAGTAATATGTAGGGATGTCCGATATTGGCTTTTTTACCGATAACCGATAACCGATATTGTTCAACTCTTAATTTCCGATACCGATATCAACCGATACCGATACCGATATATGCGGCCGTGTTTTCAACGTAGAAACTTTGAAATAATTCCAAACCACCAACATAACTACAGCTACAACTAGCGTCCCACTACACGGCCGCACATGCCCAGGCTTGTTATTGAGACAGCGCGGCGCGTTTGATGATGTCATCAAACCACATCCTCACTTGAAACATAACAGACGTCTGAAATTATTTCAAAAAAAGTGTTTATTTATTTCACACTGTCTTTGTACTAACAGAAAATGGTTGCTTGCAATCGACTCAGGACAATTAGAGCTTTCCAACAAGGTATAACTTGCCATAGGCCACTTTAGTCATTTTGAGCTTTTTTAAAAACCGATACCGATATTTTCCGATATTGATTTTTTTATGCCAATATCGGCCGATAATATCGGTGGGCCGATAATATCGGACATCCCTAGTAATATGCCATTATTCTATAATTTGGTATATGATTAGTGCAAGGGAATGTTACTGCTTCATGTCATACATCACACGTAACTAAGTTAATAACGTAACTAACGTAACATAATTACGTAACTACGTAAATAACCCACACAGCAAATCCGCCGCGGGGTATCGCGGCTTTCGGAACGGATCCGCGAAACGGACCGTATCGGGTCCACTTGCACACCGCGTTGGATCCGCTACGGAGGTGGATCGCGGACCCGCCGTGGCTCATAACCATGTCTTCTATCATGAATAGCATAAGCTATTCATAAGACATGGTTATGTATGTGCAAATAAAGCACATTAGAGTTGCATTTCTGAGTTATTATTAAGAGGACAGGACAGTAGTTATGAGCACTACTAGAGTGAGTTAAAAACAGTAAAATACATATGAAAGTTCATAGCTGCCGCCATTAGGACGCGTCTATGACCCTTTTGTAATTGTTATTTTTTTTTAATTATTATTGTCATCGTTAATATTATTATTATTACACCAAAAACACCTGCTCAGCCAAAACTGCCCAGTGGCTTTTTATGAAACTTTCCACAATGGTAGAAGGTGACTAAAGGCGAGATAACAAAATGTACACGTATTGGCCCAATGGTGGCCCTATAGCAACCGTCTGAAAATGCTAACTTTGAACAAGCATATCTCTTGACCCCTTTGACCTAGAGTCATGAAACTTTGTAAAAATATGCATATCCTGATGAACAGATTTGCCTCAACAACACATAACTTATGCCTGGAAACATTTTCTGCCATTTTGAATTTGAATGAAGGATCGAGGTTTTTAGATGTAAGTGCACATCCTTTATTACATACCATCTGCAGACCCATATCTTTCATTTGATTATAAATTAATGCTGCACAGTAAAAAACAAAGGCACTAGGAGCCAATGAAAACAGAAAGGGTGTGGCTTAAAAAGGCATTTATACATAATCGCTTATATCAACATCAAGACTGACTTTGATGACTTGGAGTCCAATATAAAAGTTGTTCAGGACAAAATTCTGAACAATATGGAATCAAGTTTGTGTCAATAGGGGCATGGCATCACAATGGGTGTGGCTTGTGACAAAGATGACCACAGTTCCTGGCCCGAATGACTGATTTGAGCAGAACCAGTTTTGGGACATTTGGGGGAGAAGGTTTTGAATTGCTCAAGTAAGATGAAGCTGTTGGACTGAACAATATGGCTGCCAGAGGCCCAAATTGGTCCAATCAGATTTAAGGAGCCAAAAGGCGGGGTTATCTTGGGCCAATCTTCATCAAACTTTGTGTACTTAAAGAAACATGGGTCAAGATGAATCAGTCCAAAGTTCATCCATTTCTGACTATAGGGGTCCCTACAGCGATTGCTTGAAAACCAGAACTTTGAACAAGGGTAATTCCTGACCGCTTTCACGTACAGTCATGAAACTTTGTATGCTTATCACCGGACCGAAGCTGAGGTTATTCCATCATAATCAACCCTATAAAAACAAAGAGGGTTGTAATGGTCTGTATTAGGCGTGGCCCCCGATAAACGCTGCTTGCAGCTTTACTTTTTATTGTCTCTGTACTGTGTTTGCTATTTGTCCTTTTGTGTTCTGTTCTTGTTCTTACTGTGGCACTACTTTGTATTGTATTTTATCTATTCGTATCTTGACTGCTGCTATAACAAGCAAATGTCCCCCTGGGGGATCAATAAAGTGTTATCCTATCCTATCCTAGTCCTATCCTGTGTTGACCACACAAGCATAGCATAAATACACGCGGAGTAGGGGAAGCACTAAGGGTTGCACACCAATGGGGTGTTCCACAGTCAGCTGTTATCTAGTGCGGTTATCTTCCCATTGTTGAGGCCACCTATAAACAAAGCAAAAACAATGTCTGTCTAAGAATATAATTGGGGGGGGGGGGGGGGGGTAAATCAAATCCAATGCGCAAAATTGCCCTTTTGATAGAAATAAAAAAAAGTGTATACATGAAAGAAAAAGTTCATACAAAATGGCTTTAAAAAAGGACAACATTTTTTTAATTAAAGCGGCAAAATTGCCCTTTGTGATAAAAAAAAGAAAAGAGTGAATGTAGGCGATATCACAGGGAACATTGTGATTCCAACTCAATGCCCCTCTCTGTTACGAGAGGGAGTGAGAGAGACAGAGAGCGAGCGCCCTCCACTGTGCGGGCAGCCTTACCCGTGTTGTGGGAAGGAGCGTGGGCCTGCGAGGCCCCTCTGAAGGCCCGCTCCAGGTTGTTGTGCTGCTTGGCCAGCTGCTCCAGTGTCTCCTCCAACCGAACACGCTGGTCCCGCTCCGCCTGCAGTGCCTTCTGCCACCGCTTGCTGTGGGCCTGGGCCAGCGACAGGAAGTCCCAGCACGCCTACACCAGTCGCCCACCACAATACAAACATTAGAAACACTCAACAATTAAGTGTATGCGAGTGTGTGAGTTAGCGTGGGGGTAAAACACAGGCACTCTATGCACGCTTCCCCAATGCCACGTCCTTATGACCCAACATTCACACCTGCCACCAGCCAATGGCGGATAGATTTGACCATTAGGCATGTAGCAAAATGCAGGGTGACATTAAAACTGACATATTAAAACTGAATTGCTTGGCCGGTAGATCTTTCCACTCCGGCAGGTAAAAAGACAAAGATCTAAAAATACATTTTGGACTCTCAGCTTCCAAAATGTACAGTAACCCTAGTCCACACCGGGTACAACAAACAAACATATGTACCCTGTGGGGGACTAGGGTTACTACTTACAAAATGCTGAGCATACAGGCTGTTCGTTGTTGACTTTCTTTATCGTTTCTCCTTGGGATAAACGGAGGACACTCCAATTTGAGAAATTAGCAAAAACTGGAATTTGCAGATGAGGTATGAGTCTTGGACTAGAGTCCATCACTTGAGATAACTGCTGACCTATATTTAGATGAGAGGGGGGTGGATATACTCACATTAATCATGGCATTGGAGGTAATGCGAAACAGCGTGGCTCTCTCAGTCACCTGTCGAATCTTATCTCCAGCCTCTCCAGTAAGACGCAGGCTGTCCAGCTCCGACAAAGACCTGAAAACAAACGTATATTTTTCTGACTGCAGGCAAATCAGATTTGTTTCTCAAAATCAGATCTGAAAGACAGACTGCCCGTACCGTTATTTGGAGATTTGTGTGTCCAGAGACATCACCTACCTACCTGCATGGGTTGCTGTGTAAACGACATGGGCATCACTACATAAGTTGGTGACGCGTACGTACTAGTCACTCGCGTTGCGAAAGACACTTTGAAATCCGAAACACTAGGGCTGTCAAATATACATTCGATATTTGAATATTCTTAGAATAGGAAAAAAAATTGACAACCGAATTGCTAAATTGACAAAAATTAACATTTGAATATGGAATAATATGAGAATAATAATAATAATAATAATAATAATAATAATAATATGTGCGCTGAATGTCTTGACTTGTACCATAATCCAAACCATCATCTTGTGCGTGCTCTGAATGGCTGTTTTTTTCATTTGCGCATAGCCGCTACAAGCCAATCACCCAAGAGCCCGCTCACATTCACACTCATTAGCTAACAACATGGCTGAAAGGTCGGAAGAACCACATGCGGAGAAAGTACGAGTAAATGTCATTCCCGAAAATCAAAAAAGGGCCATCTAGCGATACTTTGGTTTCTGGTCAGTCAAAGGAGAAATACAGTCAAAGAAGAAAGCGGTTTCTAAACTGTGTCATTTAGAACAAGCGTACCAATCTACCACTACTCATTTAAAACCACATGTGCAAACTACTCACAGGACTGTCTGCTTTTTATGCAGCAACAACAACATGCAGGGCACCAAGAGCAGCATGTTACCAAAGCCAATTGATGTTACCTTCTTTTGCAATTGTACTGGCCTTCTTGCTCCCCCCTGTGGACATAGCGTGTACAACAGGAGTCGCCCAAGAGCATTATGGCCATGCGCATTAATGATGCACTTTTTTTCCAAATGTATATTTCGAAAGAAATATTCTAATTCTTCTTTTTTTTTTTTTTTTTTTTTTACAATATTCGATTTTTAGGTTCAAATGACACACACACACACACACACACACACACACACACACACACACACACACACACACACACACACACACACACACACACACACACACACACACACACACACACACACAGAGTTAGTCAGCGGTTAAGCCGACGCTTCAAGGAACACAAAGGCGACAAAATAAATTCCTCACTGCAGCCGATAAATGTCACGCACAAATTCTATTTGCAGAGAATGTATAAAATGTGGAGAGAAAAAAAAACAACTGAAGCCGACCTCTGGAGGGCGGAGCCATGTTTGGAGATGAGGTCGTTGCACGTGCTCAGATCCTCCACTTTGCTGCCCAGCGTCCGGAGCGTGGACTGGACCTCAGAGTTCTGCGTGGCAGCGCTTTGCCCGTGTGGCGCGGGGGGGCAGGAGAGGGAGAAGTCGTCGCCAGAGTCGTCTATGGGCGATCAGAAGAAACAAGGAAGAACATGTTGAGGACGCTTTATAGATGTTATGGTCTTTCATATTTTGCTAGTAGGTTATAATAGTCAGCCTAAGAGCAGACTATACCTCATGCTTAAATGTTGGCCTGAGTCATTTTGACTTTTTGTACCATGTATTATACAAACATTCCTTGCATGAACTTCTCATGTCTTGTGTGTGTGTGTGTCTTCAGGACAAGGTCTACCCTAATAGCTGACTTGGTCTGCATGTGTGTGTGTGTGTGTTTGTGCCTTGGGGACAAGGCCTTTCCCTACTACCTGACCCGGCCTGCATGCGTGTCTTCGGGACAAGGCGTTTCTCTACCTGACTCAGCCTGCATGCGGGCCGCCTTGGCTTTGGCCAACTCCAGGGCTGTGATCCAGCGCTGGCGCTCTACCTCGCAGCTGGCTTTCAGGTGGTAGGTCTGCGTGCCACCGTTGGAGATGACAAAGTTGCAGGCGTCGTCCACGGCGATGGTGGCCGTGGCCAGGTTGATGGTGCCCCGACACGTGTGGCCCATCTCTGCCTGGGTCCTGGGTTATCATAAAGTAATCATAAATACATTTGACCTCAGTGTCACAAATATATTCACTTTCCATGTTAGACTCCTCAAATGTGTGTCTTGGGTCAGACTATCTACAATCACAATATCTGAATCTAAAAAAAAGGTAAAATGTTGGAAGGTGTTCAACTTCAGCTGACTGTACCTTACCTATAATATGACAATAGTCCATTGCTCAGGACGAACCACCGCCGCTGATAACCTTTAATATAATTGGTCCATTTGAACACCCAGCCTTTATAAGTGTCACCGGCTGGAGTTGGAGTGGGGGGCTTAGGTTCCGACATCACTGCCCCCAGATACTATCAAGACAGGTTGGGGAAACCTTTGATAAAGAAACATATTTGACATATAATGGGTAACAGGTAGGATGTAATACTATCCATGACCATTTTACACAATACATGAACATGACATGAAGCTGTTAATAGCCAATGATCTACCAGTGTCGTTAGACGAATCACAAGGGTAAGGATCAGTATTGATTACTATTTAATGCATTTACCAAGACTGTTACTGTAACACAAATGGAGTTGAAGAACAAACGAAGTGCACTATTCTCAAATATGTTTAAAACGTACAAGTCGATGCTCGTTAGTTACTCGTCATAAATGGTCATTGGTTTGCCTAATTGTCAAGCACAATATCCTTAATCAAGATCCACGGACATTAAAGAGGGATCGTGGACTATAACCGTGTAGCCTTTGACCTTAATTGTGGTCCAGTGCAAAGTTGCGTTCAACGTCAGCGATCGTTACAACGTAGTAACGCAAGTTGTCGAAAGAAATCGCACGAATGACCTTTACTTTAACATTAGCCAAAGTTAATACGTGTATCGTATGTCTCACACCTGGCTCATTAACATTCGCTATCGTTGTGTATCATGGCGTGATCTGCAATGTTCTCCATCGTTTCAAATCAACGCTAGCTCCCCCACTAGCCTTCAGACCAGCGTTGTTTACCTTGACGTGTCCGTAATGTGAGCTCAGGCAACCAGACACCCGGTGAAGTCACGGCTAACTTTGACACCCATATGCTAGCTAGCTCATTTGCTAACACTGGCCGGTTAAAATCGACGACTTTGAAGAAAACGGCTGTGAGGCGTCAACCGACATTGACTAAAAAACGTCTCGAGTCAGAAAGAAAAACGTTAAACGCCGAATCCGTAAAACAAACACATAGCACAGTGCGCAGTGGCACAGCCTACATGCTAGCTAGATCTAACTAAGCTAATATTAGCTCGGCTACACCCGGTGCTCCGCTATTCCAGCTCGACTGGAAACCGAGCGTCGACTTTACGTTCCGCATCATCGTCACAACGAGGAGGAGGACTGCGAGAGACAGCTCTACTGTTGTTACGACATACTACTGTTGTTTTACAGTTGATATTCTTGCAACGGAGAAAAGTGGCGCCACTTTAGTCACTTTTAAAATGTATTCTTATTACACAGTCGAATGATAAGTACCATGCGCGGTTTCAAAATAAACGCATAATGAACTGACGGGGAATTACAATGTGGATATATGTATAGATCTTTAAAACGTACATATCTGATATTTTGGATGGGGGATGGGGTTTTTTCTGCCTTGTCTTATTAATGTGTATATTTTACTACATGTAGCAAAGAAATACGACCGAGCAAAAGTGCGACTCCGGTGGGACTCGAACCCACAACCTTTGAATCACATCGCAAGTGAGTGCCTAGAAGTCCAATGCGCTATCCATTGCGCCACGGAGCCACCTGTTGCACTGGGACGATAGTTTTTACTTTGTAGGCATGTTTTCAGTTTTGATCGTTACGTCTGGACTGCTAATCCCAATATTATAACACATTAATAACCAGCAATTCACAACAGAATGACCCCCCCTCCATTGTATTACGTAGACACTAAAATAATATTAATTATTAAATATAATAATAATATAAGCTTTATTTGATGTTTATAATATTTTTGGAAAAATATTTTAATCTAAATGTGGTGTTAAATACAGCATTGTGATCGAAAACATTGGATATGTTTTATTAAACCACCAGAGGGCGACATGGTCTCATGTTCAGCAGCATTCCGTCACATTGTCCCGTTGTACACATGTGCTCCCTGCCACCTGTAAGTCGAGTCAATTCTTGGTAGTGACAGCCAATCACATTTCAGTCTGCTACCAAGAATCTACCAAGAATACAACGCTCTGACCAATCAGCGCTCGTATCGCTACCAAGAATTGCACCAAGAATGAACCAATCAGCGCCACGCCCGCTTCACCTTCGGGGATGCAGGCTGGAATTAGACGGACTTCGCCGAAGTGACATGACGAAAATCTTCACTTCTTACATTAATTTCGGAGGTAAGTCAATCCTTTCTAGCTATTGTCAATACAAATAAATTGGCAAATATCTATATATATAAACAGGTTTTAGTTGGATGAATAACCTGTGGCTCAGAACAACAACGACTAGGTAATAAATAACGTTAGACAGTGTTATCGGTCTCCTCACCGTTATAATGTTACAGCTTTCCGATGACTTCCTACTAATAATATGTTGATTTAAAATCAATTTAACGTTAACGTATCCGACAAATGCCTGTTGATGAACATTAGTGAGCCGAGTCATGCAATGAACGTTAAGTCACTAACAGGTGAACAGTACAGTACGTTACAGTAAAAGTGACGACTTAATCGTACTATTACTTACTTACTTAATTACTTTACTTATTACTTAATACTTACTATTTCATTTCAGTTTAGCTGATCATGCTGTCACATAAGTTTACTGTAAATGAATGAATAATAAGTTAGCAGACTACAATAAAGAAAATGGCTCCGGCCTCGGTCGGTCCCCCTCCCCCCTCATCCACTACCCTAACGTTACTACCAAGCAACAACTAGTACAGTGAAGTAGCAGTAACTCAGTAATAACGCAGTTCATATTTCCGTTACATGGCCTATATATGTTACACAGCTCATGTTACATAGCTTATATATGTTACACAGCATATATTTACACAGCCTATGGAGAGCTGCCTAGTCTTTACTCGTAATATTGGTCTGTTTCTCTTGTTTACTATTCTTAAAACATATTAGCCTATTATATTAAATTCATTATATGTATTAGATTGAATATTAAATCAACATTACGAGGTGATCATGACTGAATATAACTGGTAGTAATATAATATTCACAGCTGCCTTAAGTAATGTGTTACCAAATGTTTTGTCCATCTCATCTTTCACAGCTGTGTTATTTACATCTGTTTCTGTTTTCTTTATATTTTCACTTTTTAATCTAGATGGATCCTCGCTTCAGGAGAAGGGCTGATGGCAGTCTTAACCTCACAGACACCATTGAGGCAAATAGGGTTAAGGATGTGAACAAAGGGAAGCCATGGATGCGACCCTTGTCCGCAGAGGCTGTGCTGGACAAGGCCAGAAACGCCTTGATTCTGCACCATGGAGACCCAGCAAACAGGAAACACCTGCTGGGTTTCTTTGAAATCCAGTTTGGTGTGTTTCGCGGGCAGACATTCAGGTGGGTGGCTGAAAATGCCCTTGGGTACGCCGCCTACCTAGTGGCGGCGATGAAGAGGGACCCCACAGGGGGGAGCAAAGACTCTCAGGACCACGCAGACAACAAGAGGTGTTTTAAGGAGTATATGGAGCTCTTTTCTTCTGGCAGAATCGCCATCGCCATGAAGGAAGAGCAATATGTTGGCAAAACACCCCGGCACGCTGCCCCCAGCCAGCACTCTGCCCCCAGCCAGCACGCTGCCACCACCCAGCACGCTGCCACCACCCAGCACTCTGCCCCCAGCCAGCACTCTGCCCCCAGCCAGCACTCTGCCCCCAGCCAGCACGCTGCCACCACCCAGCACGCTGCCACCACCCAGCACGCTGCCACCACCCAGCACTCTGCCCCCAGCCAGCACTCTGCCCCCAGCCAGCACTCTGCCCCCAGCCAGCACGCTGCCACCACCCAGCACGCTGCCACCACCCAGCACTCTGCCCCCAGCCAGCACGCTGCCACCTCCCAGCACACTGCCCCCAGCCAGCACTCTGCCCCCAGCCAGCACGCTGCCACCTCCCAGCACGCCGCCCCCACCCAGCACGCTGCCCCAACCCAGCACGCTGCCACCTCCCAGCACGCCGCCCCCACCCAGCAGGGATCCACCTCCTCTCTTCGCTCCCTCTTGGTTAGGAAGTCTTTGGCAAGCCAGGACTTGACAAAGACCATAAACAAGATGATTTCCCCCCTCAAAGTCAAACCATGTAAGCAAACATTTATTCATATAACACAATTGTTTTATGTTTAGTATTTATTGCTGTTCAATAATCATTATGTTTATCCTGCTTTTTGTTTCATTTAGCTTTGACCCAGGCACGCACACGGCCGTCACCCAGCCTCACCCACCCGACTGTGTCCATTGAGGCAGCCACAGGACCCTCACCCACACATGCCCACCCCTCTGCTTCCACTGAGCTGCATGACAGCGCACTGCTGACAGAGGCAACTAGGTTGGAGGAGGCACATGTGAAACGTACGTTTATACTTATTTAAAACATACAACACAATATTAATTACTAATTACAAAATGTGCTGGTCTGTGAGTGGTACTGGTCATTTTCATTTCTTTTTGTTTGTTTTTTGTTTTGTTTTTTTAAACAAGTTTCCTTTACAGGGATAATAAAGTAAAGTGAATTTGTTTATTTATGTGTTTATTTCTTTGTTTTTGTTAATTCCAGCACAACGAGTCTGTCTTCCATCCGGCTGGACACACACGTTGCCTGAAGTGGACCAGAGGTGGATCTCAAAGGCTCTGTTCAGGTGGACCCCACAGGGGCATCCAGAGCTTGACTTTAGCCGGGTGGACAAACTTTGGTGGTATCCTCCACAGGTGCCACTGAAGACCAGTGATTTTCCTTTGCTGGAAAATTACTTTGGCCATCCCCTGCTGCTCTGGATGCCACGAAAGCTGTGGCAAGTCAAGCTGACCTGTCCGCATCCAGACTGCAACAGAGAACTTCTGACCTCAGCTGGCCTGCATCAAAAGATCAGGCTGGTGGTGGCTGTGGGGAAGATGTACTTTGTTGCATCCGAGTACCTGGCCTGCAGACGATGCAAGCGGAAGGTCATCAGCTGGAGCCACGGCATCGTCTCCCAGCTCGACATTGGCCACAGGGTGCAGTTCCCTTGCATCCTTACATCTAAACTTGCATGTGATGTCGAGGTAGCAAGTTTGATGCGTCAGCGAGGGCTGGGAAACAGCAGCAGCCAGATCCAGCGGAAGCTGCAGGAGCGTCATGCTGAGGTCTGGTTGCAGCAAACAGTCCAGTATCTGACAGCCTGCAAGGGAATTGCCAGTGCTGTCACGTCGGGCCTGATCCTGCCTGTGACATTTGAACCTGCACCTGCCATGCTTACCGTCCCCAAGCATCAGTGGCTGATGCAGGTTTATGCCCAGGATGTCCTCCAAAGGCTGGAGGAAATCAAGGCCACCATCACGTCACAGTGTGGTCGCGTATTGAAGATGGACTCCACTAAAAAGGTTGCCCGAAAGCTGGCAGGACACAGCTATGGCACCGCTACCTGGGCAACCAATGTTGGCAATGAGCATGGACAGGTGATCATGTCCGTGCTCACTGCCAGCGAAGGTTTTGGTCTGGGGCCGATGATCGAAGGCCTCATCAGGAGATACAGAGAGGCTGGGGTGGCTCCTCCCGAAGTGCTATATGTCGACCGAGACTGCTGTGGCAACACTCTTCTGAGGAGGATGTTTGAAGAGTGGGAGCAGATGACCATCCGGTTGGACATATGGCATTTCATGCGGAGGTTTGCTGTGGGTTGCACTACTGACTCTCATCAGTTGTACGCAAGCTTCATGAGTCGCCTCAGCCACTGCATATTCATGTGGGACCAGGGTGACCTGACGGCCCTGAAGGAGGCCAAGCGTACAGAGCTAGGAGCTGACCGGAAGCATTCGTCCGAGGCTGATGTGATGCGCTGCATCAGCCGAAGCGAGCTAGCCCTGCATTGCAGGAGAACCACCCGCGGGACCAAGGAGACCCAGGCTCTGATTGAAAGCCACATCCAGGCCTACGAGGGAGATGGGGGTCGTGACACTCTGGGAGTCCCTTTGATCAACTCGGCCCGGATGAGTGCGATCCTGATGTCCCAGTGGAAGCATGTGGCCTGCATCCAGGATCCTCCGGGTGTGCAGCTGTACACCCAGACGGGAACAATAGTGAAGGGAGGGCACCGCCTGCCCACCTACCGCTGTGCCAGAGGTTCAACATCGCTTGAGTCGTTTCACTTGCACCTGAACCGATTCATCCCAGGTAAATATGTTGTAGCTGTTCATGTAACCTATTATATAGGAAATGTTTATATGGTCTCAGACATTTAATATTTATATATATATATATTAATATATATATTTATCAATTTACTTTACAGGTACACTGGCAAGTGACACCTTCTTCCAGGCCTACCTTTTGGATGGACTTGCGAGGTGGAATGAGGACCGGTCTGTGGCAGCGACAACTGATGAGCAGCAGCATTCGTACAACCATCTTCTCCGTCACGCTGTTAACAGTCTTGCAGAGGATGTTCTCGGCGAGAAGATCATCCCTTACGTCGGGCCAAGAAAATACACTGGTAGATAACTATTAGATTTGTTGTTTTTTTGTGTTACAATTTCAAGTTTACAAATACCATTTACCATAAGTTATTATATAACATCCTGGTATGTTATCTAATTGTCAGTGTTTTTATATTTTAAAGGTGAGCTTATTGGAGTGGAATATCTCTATGCTCAAACCGGTAAAGCTCTGCAGGACTACAAGTTGGCCATTGAGGAGTCAGAGACCACGGATTTAGCCATAGAGGTGGATGAACGCCACGTTGAACCTGAGGAGTTTCAGGACATCACTGTCCCCACCTTCGAGACAGAACGAACACCTGCTGCCTCCTCACAGTCATCAGCCTCTGTGGTCCGTCCATCACCGGTGACACGTCCTGCGTCCTGCACCGTGACGTCAGCCTCTGTGGTCCCTCCATCACCGGTGACACGTCCTGCGTCCTGCACCGTGACGTCAGCCTCTGTGGTCCCTCCATCACCGGTGACACGTCCTGCGTCCTGCACCGTGACGTCAGCCTCTGTGGTCCCTCCATCACCGGTGACACGTCCTGCGTCCTGCACCGTGACGTCAGCCTCTGTGGTCCGTCCATCACCGGTGACACGTCCTGCGTCCTGCACCGTGACGTCAGCGGATCTTCCACCACCAGTTGAAGAGTCCATTCCACATGATGTAAAAAAATCCTTCTTTAAATGTATATTTACATTTGTAAACAAAATCTAGGTTGTGTTATCTGTGCTCTCATAAGATTAATAGTATTCATTGCTGCTATCAAAAGTTCTAAAATAATTTTTCATTTTAGGATTCTGTTGGACCTGACAATATTGAGGGGTATGGAGCTGTGCAGGACTTGGCAGAGTTTTTGTTTGGCCTCAGAGACCACCGTCTTGCCTTGACCGGAGAGGAGTGCGCCCAGATCATCACCCTGTGGCAGGCGTTGGGGGAGTATGACAAAAAGAGGACCGTTTACCCGCCACGTCACCAAACCAGCCTGAAACAGGGACGATTCAGGGCCACTAAGAAAATTGTGGCACCCGGTGTGGAGAGCACCAAAAGGTATGTCTGTTAAGCAAACACAGGGTCTTGATTGTATAAAAACTTTTAAAATAACTGAAACTGGCTGTCGCCTCCAGCTTTAGTTTATTAAAGGATCACCATTAGCTGACGCCTTGATGACCAGCTTATCTTTCTGGCGTCCAACATATATACATGTTATATGAGATATATTACACATATATTACATGAGACAATAGTCATTTAAACAAACAGAAATAACTGAAAAACAGAACAAACAAAAAGGAAAAATTGAACAACAGAAATAGCACAGAGAGTAAGGATCACGCATTGAAAACAATCTCATATTAATGACGATGATGTATTCTGTTGTAATTTGCAGGTGTTTCGTTGGGGCTCACAGTCCTGCACAGTGGCCTGACTGTAACAGGGTGGTGGAGGCCATCTTCATCAGGCTGTGTGCGCTCTACCCCGGCGCCGTGCGCTGTGATGGCAGGAGGGTGTCGCGCTTCACGGTGGTGACGCGTGCCTACAATCATATAAAAGAGTGCATCGTCTCCAACGCAAAGGTGATGAGTGAGACCACCATCCAGCTGCCCGAAGTGAATGCAGCAACACTCACACAATGGTGAGTAAATTAGCATGCTTAATATACATGCTCTGCATGATATTTTATGCAGAGCATGTTTAATGCATTGTTTCCAGTTTTCATAACGAAGTGTCGTGATCAAATGCCAATTGGTCACACCCTCTTGTGTATTATTGCTTAAGTAAATGTTTATTCATATTGATTGTTTTATGTTCTCCCAGGTTCAGCAGGCGTTCCAGGTCACAGGAGCGTCACACTCTGATGCAGGCTGTCCCTGCTCCAGATGCACCCATGGCAGGACCAGAGACGCTTCCTGTGGCTTTGCAGAAAGCCACAACTCTGCATTCTGGCAATCTGGCTGAGCAGCACCTGTTCATTCTGCCACCAAACACTGCTGGGCAGGCGAAGCTCAAGGGGAGACCGCAACCTCAGGCCATCCACCAAGCACCACCACTTCTTTTGATAGCACCAGCTCCACCCGTCTCTCTCCCCTTCACTTCACCATCTACACAGCTTCCTACCGTGCCTGGACCCTTGCTCTTCAACCTCCCAACTCCGTTGCGTAAGGAGTTGATGCCACCATCAGCTCCTTACACGACGCAACTGTACAGGAAGAAAAAAGAGGCACGGGAGCACGCTGGCACTTTCACAAGGAAATACGTGAGGAAGACAGGCGTGATCCTTTGTAGAAAGTGCCAGCAGGAACGGAAGCCACCGTCACACCTGCAATACTTTGGGAACTGGTACTGTGAAGTGTCTGAGACACAGTCCTACAGTGAATGGAGGGCTGTGCTGGAACAACGAGGGTACGGGAAAAAGAAGTGACAACTTCCTTTTCCCGGTTGAGCTGTTGTGTTGTTATTGTTATTGTTATTGTTGTTTTAACTATATATATATATGTTTTCTATTATAAAAATATAAAACTGGTTCGGAGGTTTCTGGGATGTGATTTCTTATTCTTTTCTTCTTCCCCTTATTATTATTATTATTATTTAGTTTAGTTATTGCAACAATTTCACTCAAATATCTACAACTTTTGATACCTACACAAGGCAGGGTTATCTGAACTCAAACTATAGATAAATAACAATAATCATCAAATGTGTATTCTTTGTCTTCATCATCACAAATGGTCCAGTTTGGCTATGGATTTGACAGAGGCCTAATACCCAAGTCTTCACATATTTGTGCGACAGCATAGTACGGTCGTTTATTACGATACGATATATATTTGATACAACATTATTATTCATTTTCATAAGGATCTGGATATTTTTCTGACAATTTGAATGTACAGTAGTCATAATATGATCATAACGAATTCGGAACGAGCGGGATTTATGGTCGAGTGGGATTTATCATCACAACGAATTAAGGAACGAGCGGGATTCGATACGACGACATCAGGATGCATTTTGTGGTATTTATGGAACCTTTACCTAGACGCACACGCAGCGTCACTGCGGTCAAATGAGCCGTCGTTCGTCTTCGCGGAGTCAAGTCAGCCGCACATACATTTTAACTGCGCTCGTATCATGGAACTTACGGCGAATGCTCGAGCGCTAGTTTCTGGTTTGTGTGTGTGTGAATTTTAAACAGGAAAAATGCCTTATGCTCCATTTTTACTGTACAATAACAACACTTTGGTCCATAAGTTCAGGCAATGGTTGGTACAGTTGACTTCAGGACCACCCTGGCTACTTCCTCACTCAATATCAAACATTTTTACTGTATCATTTTGGAGAAATTAAGCCTCAAAGTTGCATCTTTAGCTTCTTTTAAACATGACTAAACGGTCTAATACTCCATATTTACTGTACAATAACAACACTTTGGTCCATAAGTTCAGGCAATGGTTGGTACAGTTGACTTCAGGACCACCCTGGCTACTTCCTCACTCAATATCAAACATTTTTACTGTATCATTTTGGAGAAATTAAGCCTCAAAGTTGCATTTTTTCATTTATATTTTTTTAAGGAAAAAATGCCATATACTCCATATTTACTGTACAATAACATCACTTTGGTCCATAAGTTCAGGCAATGGTTGGTACAGTTGACTTCAGGACCACTCTGACTACTCCCTCAATCATTATCAAACATTTTTACTGTATCATTTTGGAGTAATTAAGCCTCAAAGTTGCATCTTTAGCTTCTTTTAAACATGACTAAACGGTCTAATACTCCATATTTACTGTACAATAACAACACTTTGGTCCATAAGTTCAGGCAATTGTTGGTACAGTTGACTTCAGGAACACCCTGACTACTCCCTCAGTCATTATCAAACATTTTTACTGTATCATTTTGGAGAAATTAAGCCTCAAAGTTGCATTTTTTTATTTATATTTTTTTAAGGAAAAAATGCCTTATACTCCATATTTACTGTACAATAACATCACTTTGGTCCATAAGTTCAGGCAATGGTTGGTACAGTTGACTTCAGAACCACCCTGGCTACTTCCTCAGTCATTATCAAACATCTTTACTGTATCATTTTGGAGAAATTAAGCCTCAAAGTTGCATTTTTTTATTTATATTTTTTTAAGGAAAAAATGCCTTATACTCCATATTTACTGTACAATAACATCACTTTGGTCCATAAGTTCAGGCAATGGTTGGTACAGTTGACTTCATGACCACTCTGACTACTCCCTCAATCATTATCAAACATTTTTACTGTATCATTTTGGAGTAATTAAGCCTCAAAGTTGCATCTTTAGCTTCTTTTAAACATGACTAAACGGTCTAATACTCCATATTTACTGTACAATAACAACACTTTGGCCCATAAGTTCAGGCAATGGTTGGTACAGTTGACTTCAGGACCACCCTGGCTACTTCCTCACTCAATATCAAACATTTTTACTGTATCATTTTGGAGAAATTAAGCCTCAAAGTTGCATCTTTAGCTTCTTTTAAACATGACTAAACGGTCTAATACTCCATATTTACTGTACAATAACAACACTTTGGTCCATAAGTTCAGGCAATGGTTGGTACAGTTGACTTCAGGACCACTCTGACTACTCCCTCAATCATTATCAAACATTTTTACTGTATCATTTTGGAGTAATTAAGCCTCAAAGTTGCATCTTTAGCTTCTTTTAAACATGACTAAACGGTCTAATACTCCATATTTACTGTACAATAACAACACTTTGGTCCATAAGTTCAGGCAATGGTTGGTACAGTTGACTTCAGGAACACCCTGACTACTCCCTCAGTCATTATCAAACATTTTTACTGTATCATTTTGGAGAAATTAAGCCTCAAAGTTGCATTTTTTTATTTATATTTTTTTAAGGAAAAAATGCCTTATACTCCATATTTACTGTACAATAACATCACTTTGGTCCATAAGTTCAGGCAATGGTTGGTACAGTTGACTTCAGGACCACCCTGGCTACTTCCTCACTCATTATCAAACATTTTTACTGTATCATTTTGGAGAAATTAAGCCTCAAAGTTGCATTTATCTATTTATATATTTTTAAGGAAAAAATGCCTTATACTCCATATTTACTGTACAATAACATCACTTTGGTCCATAAGTTCAGGCAATGGTTGGTACAGTTGACTTCATGACCACTCTGACTACTCCCTCAATCATTATCAAACATTTTTACTGTATCATTTTGGAGTAATTAAGCCTCAAAGTTGCATCTTTAGCTTCTTTTAAACATGACTAAACGGTCTAATACTCCATATTTACTGTACAATAACAACACTTTGGCCCATAAGTTCAGGCAATGGTTGGTACAGTTGACTTCAGGACCACCCTGGCTACTTCCTCACTCAATATCAAACATTTTTACTGTATCATTTTGGAGAAATTAAGCCTCAAAGTTGCATCTTTAGCTTCTTTTAAACATGACAAAACGGTCTAATACTCCATATTTACTGTACAATAACAACACTTTGGTCCATAAGTTCAGACAAAGGTTGGTACAGTTGACTTCAGGACCACCCTGGCTACTTTCTCTGTTTTCAGTCTTTTTTTAATACTGTGATATATATATACACATATATATATACATATATATATATATATATATATATATATATATATATATATATATATATATATATATATATATATATATATATGCATATATATACATATATATTTAGCCTTTTTTTATATTGTAATATATATATATACACATATATACTGTATATACATATATATACATATATATTTAGTCTTTTTTTATACTGTAATATGTATACACATATATACTGTATATATATATTTAGTCTTTTTTTATACTGTAATATACACACACACACACACACACACACACACACACGTATATGTACGTATTATTTTAATTGTTTTATTTATAAATAAATAAAAATAGGTACATATATAGTATTATTTTATTATAGTAATAGTATTTGTATATATATTTATACATGTATGTGGATAAATAAAATAGTTTTTTTTATCATTCACTGTTTGTCACCTTCTAGTGTTCAGCTGTCATATTTTCCTTTCTCCTTTATTAATTTGCTCACTTTATTTATTCAGCTTAGTCATGCTTGAATGTTGTTTATTGTATGTTGCTGGTGTTTTGAGGTTGTTTATTGAACCGATTTGAACTGATACTATCTGTAAAGTGTCCCTTGAGTAAGGCGCTTGTAAATATAATGTACTCTTTTTATTTATTCAGTTTAGTCATGTTTGAATGTTGTCTATTGTATGTTGCTGGTGTTCTGAGGTTGTTTATTTAACCGATTTGAACTGATACTATCTGTAAAGTGTCCCTTGAGTAAGGCGCTTGTAAATACAATGTACTCTTTTTATTTATTCATTTTAGTCATGTTTGAATGTTGTCTATTGTATGTTGCTGGTGTTTTGAGGTTGTTTATTGAACCGATTTGAACTGATACTATCTGTAAAGTGTCCCTTGAGTGGCGTGCAAGGCGCTTGTAAACACAATGTATTGGGATTGCATCCCACCCCCCCGACAGTCACAACCCTACCCCAGCAAAGCACACACACATAGGCGGCCTACACTCTGTGGACAGCACCCTCCCACACCCCCCGACAGTCACACACACACTTACCCCAGCAATGCAGACACACACACATAGGCTACCTGCACTTACCCCAGCAAAGGTCAACCATAGGCGGCCTACACTGACCCCCAGCAAAGCACACACACACACACACACACACATAGTCTACCTACACTTACCCCCAGCAATACACACACACAGAGGCTACCTACACTTACCCACAGCAATGCACACACACACATGGGCTACCTACAATTACTCCAGCAAAGGTCAACCTTACACTCTGAGTTCAGCGACCACCCCGACAGTCACACCATTACCCCAGCAAAGCACACACACAGGAGGCCCACACTGTGAGGACAGCACCCCCCTGACAGTCACACACTTAGCCCAGCAACGCACACACATAGGCGGCCTGCACTCTGAGGACAGCACCCCCCTGACAGTCACACACTTAGCCCAGCAACGCACACCCATAGGCGGCCTGCACTCTGAGTTCAGCGACCACCCCGACAGTAACACACTTAGCCCAGCAACGCACACACATAGGCGGCCTACACTCTGAGGACAGCACCCCCCTGACAGTCACACACTACGACGACGAGTCCAGAGCCAGAGCCCCTCAGGACCGACCCCCCCACCCTCCGCGGCGGCAGCGTTTTCCCCTCTCTCCCCCTCTCCCGAATATCCAATAAATTGTAATAATTGTGAAATTGGTGTGGACAATCAACTGTTTTTCAATACTGGTTTGGTGGCACCTCTTCTCCCGAGGTTGCCACACTATGTTGATCTGATGTCTGTATTGCATATTCACTTTCAACTTAAACATCTATGTTTTTCTTGTGAAAGTTGTGATTTATTCCCAACATGTTTAAGTGTCACATGGAGGTTTGTTGATGTATTAGACATTAGTCTGAGCTAAAACACTAATTTGAGGCTTAATATATCAAGAACCATGCAGTTAAAATGTTTGATAAAGACTGAGGAAGTAGCCAGGATGGTCCTGAAGCCAAAGGTAATAAGTATTGACCGAACTTATGGACCAAAGTTTTGTTATTGTACAGTAAATATGGAGTATAAGGCATTTTTCCTTAAAAATATATAAATAAATAAAAATGCAACTTTGAGGCTTAATTTCTCCAAAATGATACAGTAAAAATGTTTGATAATGACTGAGGGAGTAGTCAGGGTGGTCCTGAAGTCAACTGTACCAACCATTGCCTGAACTTATGGACCAAAGTGATGTTATTGTACAGTAAATATGGAGTATTAGACCGTTTTGTCATGTTTAAAAGAAGCTAAAGATGCAACTTTGAGGCTTAATTTCTCCAAAATGATACAGTAAAAATGTTTGATAATGAGTGAGGGAGTAGTCAGGGTGGGCCTGACGTCAACTGTACCAACCATTGCCTGAACTTATGGACCAAAGTGATGTTACAGTACAGTAAAAATGGAGTATAAGGCCTTTTTCCTGTTTAAAATTCACACACACGCTAAAGATGCAACTTTGAGGCTTAATTTCTCCAAAATGATACAGTAAAAATGTTTGATAATGATTGAGGGAGTAGCCAGGGTGGTCCTGAAGTCAACTGTACCAACCATTGCCTGAACTTATGGACCAAAGTGTTGTTATTGTACAGTAAATATGGAGTATTAGACCGTTTAGTCATGTTTAAAAGAAGCTAAAGATGCAACTTTGAGGCTTAATTTCTCCAAAATGATACAGTAAAAATGTTTGATAATGATTGAGGGAGTAGTCAGAGTGGTCCTGAAGTCAACTGTACCAACCATTACCTGAACTTATGGACCAAAGTGATGTTATTGTACAGTAAATATGGAGTATAAGGCATTTTTTCCTTAAAAAAATATAAATGAAAAAATGCAACTTTGAGGCTTAATTTCTCCAAAATGATACAGTAAAAATGTTTGATATTGAGTGAGGAAGTAGCCAGGGTGGTCCTGAAGTCAACTGTACCAACCATTGCCTGAACTTATGGACCAAAGTGTTGTTATTGTACAGTAAATATGGAGTATTAGACCGTTTAGTCATGTTTAAAAGAAGCTAAAGATGCAACTTTGAGGCTTAATTTCTCCAAAATGATACAGTAAAGATGTTTGATAATGGCTGAGGGAGTAGTCAGGGTGTTCCTGAGGTCAACTGTACCAACCATTGCCTGAACTTATGGACCAAAGTGTTGTTATTGTACAGTAAATATGGAGTATTAGACCGTTTAGTCATGTTTAAAAGAAGCTAAAGATGCAACTTTGAGGCTTAATTTCTCCAAAATGATACAGTAAAAATGTTTGATAATGATTGAGGGAGTAGTCAGAGTGGTCCTGAAGTCAACTGTACCAACCATTACCTGAACTTATGGACCAAAGTGATGTTATTGTACAGTAAATATGGAGTATAAGGCATTTTTTCCTTAAAAAAATATAAATAAAAAAATGCAACTTTGAGGCTTAATTTCTCCAAAATGATACAGTAAGAATGTTTGATAATGACTGAGGGAGTAGTCAGGGTGTTCCTGAAGTCAACTGTACCAACCATTGCCTGAACTTATGGACCAAAGTGTTGTTATTGTACAGTAAATATGGAGTATTAGACCGTTTAGTCATGTTTAAAAGAAGCTAAAGATGCAACTTTGAGGCTTAATTTCTCCAAAATGATACAGTAAAAATGTTTGATAATGATTGGGGGAGTAGTCAGAGTGGTCCTGAAGTCAACTGTACCAACCATTACCTGAACTTATGGACCAAAGTGATGTTATTGTACAGTAAATATGGAGTATAAGGCATTTATTCCTTAAAAAAATATAAATGAAAAAATGCAACTTTGAGGCTTAATTTCTCCAAAATGATACAGTAAAAATGTTTGATATTGAGTGAGGAAGTAGCCAGGGTGGTCCTGAATTCAACTGTACCAACCATTGCCTGAACTTATGGACCAAAGTGTTGTTATTGTACAGTAAATATGGAGTATTAGACCGTTTAGTCATGTTTAAAAGAAGCTAAAGATGCAACTTTGAGGCTTAATTTCTCCAAAATGATACAGTAAAGATGTTTGATAATGGCTGAGGGAGTAGTCAGGGTGTTCCTGAGGTCAACTGTACCAACCATTGCCTGAACTTATGGACCAAAGTGTTGTTATTGTACAGTAAATATGGAGTATTAGACCGTTTAGTCATGTTTAAAAGAAGCTAAAGATGCAACTTTGAGGCTTAATTTCTCCAAAATGATACAGTAAAAATGTTTGATAATGATTGAGGGAGTAGTCAGAGTGGTCCTGAAGTCAACTGTACCAACCATTACCTGAACTTATGGACCAAAGTGATGTTATTGTACAGTAAATATGGAGTATAAGGCATTTTTTCCTTAAAAAAATATAAATAAAAAAATGCAACTTTGAGGCTTAATTTCTCCAAAATGATACAGTAAGAATGTTTGATAATGACTGAGGGAGTAGTCAGGGTGTTCCTGAAGTCAACTGTACCAACCATTGCCTGAACTTATGGACCAAAGTGTTGTTATTGTACAGTAAATATGGAGTATTAGACCGTTTAGTCATGTTTAAAAGAAGCTAAAGATGCAACTTTGAGGCTTAATTTCTCCAAAATGATACAGTAAAAATGTTTGATATTGAGTGAGGAAGTAGCCAGGGTGGTCCTGAAGTCAACTGTACCAACCATTGCCTGAACTTATGGACCAAAGTGATGTTATTGTACAGTAAAAATGGAGCATAAGGCATTTTTCCTGTTTAAAATTCACACACACACACACACACACAAACCGGAAACTAGCGCTTGAGCATTCGCCGTAAGTTCCATGATACGAGCGCAGTTAAAATGTATGTGCGGCTGACTTGACTCCGCGAAGACGAACGACGGCTCATTTGACCGCAGTGCAGCGTCCTATGTGCATGTGGTCCCCGATAATTCGTCCGAGTTAAACATGCAATGATATACTGTGTTTGTTGAAAACCGCAGTAAATGCAAATATCTGTTTTGCTGCCTTATCTTCATAATTAAACTCCAAGGTTAACAAAAAAAAACGACACGAGTACAAATATCTTACACATGTACAGCCCCAGGTCTAGTCTAACCTTAGTGTGAGCTTATTGGGTCTGTAATACCATAGTCTGGGTTTTGCACTACAGGTATCCCTTTGTTCGGAGCGACAAGCCAATCTCCACGGGGCCGCTGAGTGTGATACGGTGATAAAAACAACGCCAGCCTCCCAACAAAGAGTATCCTGTCGTGAGCGGAAGTCTTTGGGATTTTTTTGTGTGTGTGTCCATCCATAACAACCCGGTCCAGCACGAAGGCGAAGTGCGTACCGTCAGCATCTCCATCTCTCGGTCGTCGCTTTTCATTTCACCGCACATTTCCATGTAGGTTTCCCCCCCCCCCCATACCGACATGCATCCGTAGGTCAGCCTATAAACCACCACCACACATGCCTCGTTATCCGCACCGCAGACCCACCGGAGGATCAATGAAAATCGGACAATACGCCGGAGGAATTTCGGATTTTTTTTTCGGGCAGCATTTGCGCACAGAGGAGTCCGCTACTGACGGCCTGTCTGTAGTCTAACGTTGGGCTGCGGCTCCTCTATAGGAGGGATTAAGTTACCGCCGGTGGCGACGGTGGATTATTTTATTTTGGCCTTCTCCTGTCCAGAGCCAGACATTTCTTCATTCGTTCTCTTTTTTTTCTGAACAGAGACAAGCTACTTTAAATCAAGGTATTGTATTTTGTGTATTGTGCTGCTTTTTCGTTTGCCCTGATTAACCAACCCTAGACAAAAAAAACAACACATTGGCCTTTGTTACGGCACTGGAATTTCCTGGACGACCCTTTTGAAACCCACCATTACTTTTTTCCCCGTTCTTGATGGTAGTGTAATGTAAAAAAATAACCCTGTCTTTGGTCAATGTTAGGTCACAGTTGCACGTTTCCAAGTAATAGGAATTTCCAGCAATGAACATGGCTGTGTTGTGCAAAATGCAGAATATGTTGCCAGTTTTTACATTACCAAGCATTTCAGCATCCCCATGGGTCTAGGATTACACTCCTCCCCTCATTTACTCATTTGCTCTGTGCGACCCCCCTCTCCCCTTGCTGTGTTTTGTGTTTAGGAAAAGGTACTCTTATATCTCTATGTAAATACATAATGTATGTGATGTTATGTATATATTAATGTATGTAAGTACAAATCAAATGTATCATTCCACACAAGTGCAATTATTGAAGTAGGCTACTTGGTATAACATTAAGTATCACTATAAAAGTAATTATTCATATTTATGGCCCAATATTCAGTTACCATACGCTCCCACCCTTGGCACATACGCCTTTAGCTAATAGCAGTGTTGATGGTCTAGGTTGGTAAGGACGTTTTTTCTTACCTTTGGGGGGCTAGTTTGGGGTGTCATAAACATATAGTAAAACCCTTTGAGACTGTAACTAAGGGCTATACAAATTAAAAAAAATGACTTGACCCCATGGATGAAATGAATGAAAATGTAAAGTTCTTGTATATAATAACTTTTATTTACAATAACACCATTTAGGAGTATGATACATGTGAATTAACTACATCTTGGAAATTGAGTAAAGTAAAAAGTAGAAAATCCCCCAATATAGGCTCTACTTAGTAAAGCACACATAATAGACCCTTTTCACAGAGGTGTCATTGTAGGACAAATACAGGTGTCGCTCGTAACTCTTATTATGGGTCTGCTACTTTTATGTACCAGGGCACGTGACATAGACTAAACTAGTCAAGAACAGTCTATTACTATGCCTCTGTGAAAAGGGTCCATTGTAAGTAAGTGGAGTAAATGAGTAAAATTACTCCACCCCCTGGTTTCAGGAAAAATCCTGGCCACTGAGTGTTGACAACAGTGAGGGCATGGCAGGGAGTATTTCCCTAATGCTTTGAATGAGACTTATATTTTGGTTATCATTTCTAACAAGAAAAACTAGAACAGTGTGTCATTGACACGTTGCCCTACGACTACGTTTCATTTAGATAGCCTAAAGGTTTGGATGGAAAGCTTTAACCGTAAAGGGTAATTGTATAGACATACTGCAACACAGTTAGTCAGCTGATAAGATATAGCAACCACCAGCCACGCACACACATGGTCATAGATTTTCTAAGAATACCATTTGTGATGTTTGCCTGTCTGGGTAGCCCTGAGCACAACGCCATCCTTTTCAGATGGATCTTGTTGTCGAGTTATGTCTCATTTTCATCATGTAGCATTTTTATCTGGGCCACTGATTGAGCAGGAGCTTATTTAATTCTTTCCATCAAACAAACTGTGTGTTTGCTTGTAGTTGGCCAGTGTTTACTTTGCTATGTTAGTCGTATTTACCGTTTTCCAGACGCTTATCCAAAGCGACATACAGTAAACTGTTTTAGATACATTATCAGTAATGAGCAGGTAGGGGTTAGCAGAGTCAGGCATCTTACTCAAGGCTTACTCGTAGACAAAAGGCTCTTTCAAACACCCCTCACCACTGGACTCTTTCGTCCACAGTCATGTCCTTCAGAAGGGGAGTTGTCCGGCAGAGCAAGTTCCGCCATGTCTTCGCCCAGGCCTGGAAAGCGGAGCATTGCATCGACGACGTCCGGGTGTCGCGCGTCACCTGGGACAGCCCCCTCTGCGCCGTCAACCCCAAGTTCATCGCTGTCATCGTAGAGGCTGGCGGGGGAGGGGCCTTCCTGGTCGTGCCCATCAGCAAGGTGAAGGCCTCTCGATTGTCTATGCGTAAGATGAGCGGTGCGAAGATGCCTTTTTAAAGCAGTGGTTCTCAAAGTGGGGTCCGAGGACCCTTGAGGGTCCCTGGCATATGGCCAAGGGGTCCACAGAATAATTAATAAAACAATAAAAAATAAAACAAGCGTACCTTTGAGATAATTACTCACGGTGTCAAGGGGGACATAACTTGAAAGTTAAGCCACTTGACGCTGTGATTTACTGTGATTTTAGAAAAGCTAGGGGCATTGTTTGGCACAACATAAAGCCAATAACGGTCAATTAAAAAATAAATAAATGTTGAAATCCCCCGTGGTGGTATTGAAAGGGTTTTCCTCTGGGTTCCACAGAGCGGTCGCATCGACCAGTCCTGCTCCACGGTGTGCGGCCACCTGGCGCCTGTGCTGGACATTCAGTGGTGTCCCCATGACGACAGCATCATCGCAAGTGCCTCAGAGGACAACACCGTAAAGGTAGGCGGAGCCAAGGCGGATTTTCTGTTCTGTTCACGCTAAGCACCCATAAGCAGATGTTAAATATATCAATCAAAACATCGAAACAATTCTTCCATGTTGTTGGCGAGTAAATTATTATTTTTTAAAAATTTGTTTTGAATGTAATGTAATTGAATTAGGGCTGCAACTAACGATTATTTTCATAGTCAAATTAATCTTATACATAACATTACTTTTTTTGATGAATCATTAGTCTAGAAAATGTCAGAAATAATAGCGAATGCCATCACAAGTTACCAGAGTCAAAGTCAGGTCTTAAATCAGACTTCAGACTTCAGACTTCAGACACTTTATTGTCATTTCACACAAATGTACAGGATACATTGGCTGAAACGAAATATCGTTTCTCACCAGCTCCTACTAGCAGTGCTTTACTAAAAGAAAAAGAATAATAAATAATTTAAAACATGTTAAAATCATTCGGAAAAAAAAACAATCATACAGCTGCAGCAGTTTTGGGAACATGTCCATAATAATAAAGTGCTATTAGATGCAGGATGACTGACCTACTGACCTACGGGCGGGAGGGTTGGGTGTGGTGTGTGTGTGTGTGTGTGTGGGCGTGTGTGTGGGCAGGGAGCGCAGTCCATTTACCAGCCTTACAGCTTGTGCAAAAAAGCTGTTCAGCATCCTGGTTGTTCTGCAGCTGATGCTCCTGTACCTCTTCCCGGATGGCAGGAGGGAGAACAGTCCATGAGAGGGGTGATGGAAATCCCTGATAATGGCAGCAGCTCTGTGGGTGCAACGCTGCTCGTAGATCTCCTTCAGGAAGGGCAGAGAGGCACCAATGATTCTGCTGGCTGTTTTCACTATCCGGTTGAGCTGCTGTTGTTCGTATGCCTTGCAGCTCCCGAACCAGGAAGTGAAACCATATGTGAGAATGCTTTCAATGGTACCTCTATAAAAGGTAGTGAGGTGAGGAGTGGGCAGACCTGCCTTCCTGAGCCTCCGGAGGGGGTGGAGACGCCTCTGGGCTTTTTTGATGACCGCTGTGGTGTTTGTTGAGAAGGTCAGGTCGTCAGCTAGATGGACTCCCAGGAACTTGACGTTACTGACCCTCTCCACGGCAGAACCATGGATGTTTATTGGTGCATGTTGTCTGCCACCCCTCCGAAAGTCAATCACCATCTCCTTTGTTTTGTCCACATTGAGGACAAGGTTGTGGGATTCACACCATGCAGTGAGCAGCTCCACCTCGATCCTGTACGCAGACTCATCATTGTCACTGATGAGCCCCACCACTGTTGAGTCGTCGGCGTACTTGATGATGTGGTTGGTACTGTGCCTAGCAGCACAGTCGTGGGTCAGCAGGCTGAACAACAAAGGGCTCAGAACACAGCCCTGAGGAGAGCCTGTGCTCACTGAGATGGTCCTCGATGTTTGGCTGCCCACCTTGACTGCCTGGCGCCGCTGTGTCAGGAAGTCGAGAATCCAGTTACAGATGCCAGTGTCCACCTGTAGCATCTTCAGCTTTTCCACCAATTGTTGTGGAATGAGCGTGTTAAAGGCTGAGCTGAAGTCGATAAGTAGGATTCTGGCATAGGTGTTTTTCCTCTCTAGGTGGGACAGTGTGAGGTGGAGTGTGGTGGCGATGGCGTCCTCTGTGGACCGGTTGGTTCTGTATGCAAACTGTAGGGGGTCCAGGTTTGCAGGGAGGCAGTTCTTAATGTGGCGCATGACCAGCCGCTCGAAGCATTTCATTATGATTGGTGTTAGGGCCACAGGGCGAAAGTCATTTAAGCAGGCTGGTTTTGACTTCTTAGGAACAGGGATAATAGTAGCACTTTTGAGGCAGGTAGGCACAGCTGCCTGGCTGAGCGATGTGTTAAAAATGTCTGTAAAAACATCTGACAGTTGCTCAGCGCAGTCCTTTAAAACACGGCCAGGGATGTTGTCCGGCCCTGCAGCTTTGCGTGGGTTAACGCTAGCGAGGACCCTTTTCACTTCAGCTGTGGACACCTGGAGTACCTGGTCAGTGGGTGATGGTGGGAGTGTCTGTGCTGGAATGATGGAGTTGACCTCAAAACGTGCATAGAAGTCATTCAGTTCATTCGGTAGAGAGGGGTCACTGTGGCATGTCCGCAGGGGGAGGGGCTTGTAGTCTGTGCTTGCTTTATCTGACAAGCAGTCAAGAAAGTATTAATTTTATAATGACCCGTGACCCAAATGTTAGGTATTTGTTCTTGATAAATGACCTTCAACAATTAATCGATTATACAAATTGAAGTTGATTCATTTTCTGTCGATAGACTTATCGATTAATCGACTAATCTTCGCATTCCTAAATTGAACGTTTAATGTCATGTGTTTCCCAGGTGTGGCAGATCCCAGATGGGGGCCTGACCGGACCCATGACGGAGCCGTTGGTGACCCTGGAGGGCCACAGTAAGAGAGTGGGGATCCTGGCCTGGCACCCCACGGCCTTCAACATCCTGCTCACCGCAGGTAAATCCATTTGTTTCCTGCTTTCTGACAACTATATTTGTCGGGGCTATTGTCATTCGCTATGTTCTATCGCAGAGGTTTACTTCTTTTTTTAAAATTATATATATGTTTTTCACTTTAAAAAAAAAATTATATGTTTTTTACTTTTTTTTTTGCAAATTCAGTGGCCCATCATTTAGTTGTAGACTCTTGACTTTTGTTTTGAAGGCCTGCTTTAAAATAGAATGTACCAGAAACGCATGAGCTGACAAAGCACTCTAAAATTCTTCGGTTTAGGTATTCAAATAGGTTATTAATGCCCACCATTTAGCTTGAAAGCAATCGGTCAAAGTTTGTTGGAAGAGGTCCAATGAGCTTTAGTGTTTTTTTTTCTACGGCTATCGTTGATTTTTAACTAATTTCTATTGAACACAGCATAAGATGGCATTTAAGATTTGATTGGATTGTGGAAAAGGGTTGGGGTTACCTAATGCGCGCACACACACACACACACACACACACACACACACACACACACACACACACACACACACACACACACACACACACACTTCCTTAGAAGGTAAGAAATGAAAGCACCACAGCATGTGTCACTGTTCTTCGTTCCTGTACAGTTGATGATGTTGGAAGGTCAGCCAATGAACCGAGTCAACACAGAGGAGATGACCTTTAACCCCCCGAGCCATTGTTATTACTACCATAGACATAATATACGTAGATGCCTCAGACTGACGCTGCCTGTTGGAGCTGACGTATCAGCGCGGCCGCCATCTTGGATGGGTCCCCAGTGCATTTATTTCTACTGAGGAAGGTGTATCCCCAACTACAATAATAAGCATAACTCCCCACATTTTTACCGGATTTTCACACGGTTTGGTTTGTTACAAACGGCAGAGATTTATTTATGATACAGGACGAATTAATAATAATTTTTTTTTTTTTTAAATAATAAGAATTTTTGTTCAATCTTACTTGTGAAAGGTAATCCCACGCGATCTGGTGTCAATACTGCACCGTAAGCTGCACAAAATACTGGCATAGCTTGCTCTCCCGTTAACTCCTATGCTAGACTAGAGTGAGGAGACCCAACATGGGTCTCCTCACCCAGCGTCGTCGCCAATATGGCGGCGACGCTGGGTTACGTTCCAGCACGTCATGAGGCGTCTACGTAATCTATGATTACTACTACATGATAGTGGAGAGAGAGAGAGAAAAAATAAGCGTAACTTAATGAGAACTACTCTTCAGGAATGCTTACTGCTAGGAGATAGAGAAGTACTTTATATAATTGAAAACCGTTAAGTTCACTGGCCATACTGGAAGCTGACAGTAGCCGTATCCATAATGGTATAAAAACAATGATGAAATCAATAGCTTTGTTTTTACAGCACTTTTCAAGATTCATAGCAAAGTGCATTGGATCAAAACCTAGTCAGCAGTTAGTAGGGGGAAATCGGTGAGAGGAATGAAATCCTCCTGTCGGTGTTTATTTCACAATAATGACCGGCTAGCTGTACATTATCCCTTACATAGCACACATTGGAAAGATCTCATAAAGAAGCTTAGCATAAAGTGTGCTAAAATGCTAAAAGCGATTAAGGTCCTGAATGATTGAATAAATGGCAAGGGTAGCCAGCCTGCTCTTCATTTGGAAAGTGTTACGTTTCCGGTCTAGATCTAGGAGCAGACAGAAGATCCTACCCAGAGGATGTCATATAGAAGAATAGTCATATAGTAGAATCCTTCTACTCTAGGAGGATAAAAGGTTCACGATAGAGGGAGGAGGTAAACCAATGCCTGACTGGCCAAAATTGATAAAAAATCTAAAAAATCTGTCCTTTTAGTGACACACGGCTGAGAAGAGGCTACAGCAGGGGGGGGGTTGCAACATCAAGGTGCAGCATTGTGAACTATCTACTGGCTGGTGTTTTTGTGTGCACTTCCATTTTTGTGCTTTTGGCTTGCTGTTGTTCGTTGTTTTGTAGTGTAGTGTGAATCTGCATATGTACATATGTACAGGTAGTCACGGTGTTGCTGAAAATGTCCACACATTGCACTTGATGAGTGTTAATTTGCCTTAGACTGTGATCACTAAAATATTAGGTGACAACTTTGAAGTCGCTTCCTTCCAGTTCCAATGTTTCCTCTCCCCCCCCCAGGCTGTGACAATGTGATGTGCGTGTGGGACGTGGGCACGGGTGAGCTGGTATACCAGCTGAATGACGCCCACCCCGACCTGATCTACAGCGCGTGCTGGAACCGGGACGGCAGCGCTGTGTGCACCGTCGCCAAGGACAAGGCCCTGCGCATCATCGACCCCCGCCGGGGCACTGTTCTCAAGGCACGGTTAAAGGCGCTATATGTAACACTGACACCTAGCGTTTAAAATTGGTCTCCGCCCGCCCCCTCTTCCCCAGACTCGAAGCGCACGCGGGTTGCCAGGTTGAGAACACTGAACGAACACGAGCGCAAGAAGAGACGAACATTATATTTTATAATTCTTATTTGAAAACGACAAGGCTTTTTAGGTTGGGTAGAATCTACTTCAATCTCAGTTGATCCAGCTTGTTTGCTTGCTTCCATGGCTGCAGCACGCTATGTTTGTTTGCCAATTTGTTTAATATCCGGCAACGCGGGGCGTTGAAATGGGCAGTAGGCGGAGTCAACTCAGAGACGATCGGGAAGTGGGCGGGGTTAAATCGGATAGTTAATGGCCAAAACAAAAACAGACATTCCGACCCGGAATGCTAATTTCAAAGTTGAACATACTGGCTGAAGCGTTGTTGTCGGAGAAACCAGTATTGACTTAGCAGGTTTCCTTAATCTCTGATTGACATACCATGGTCATTTTATGATTTTGTACAGTAAATGTCTTACATATTGCCCCTTTAAGACATACATGATAATTGCGATAATTTTTCCCGATACTGTGATTGCGATTAACAGATTATCGATTAAATTTGCCAACCTGGCTGTCACATTGCTTCGTGTCATATATTTAGCGGTAGTCATTTCTCTGACTGCTTACGGTTCATTAGAGCGCCTATTCCAGAGTTCTAACGGGTTCTAATTTGATTTTAATGCCGCTCAATCAGAAATGTATTATTATTTATTTATTTTGGGCATTCTTTTTTTTTCAAATGCATTCTTTGCAACCTTCCTGATTTGCTAATTGCAGAGGCCAAAATGGCGATTTCCATTATTATGCAATTAATTGCGAGTCTTATATACTTGACACACTTTCTGGTCTAGTGCAGTGGTGGTTCCCAACTGACTTTCCTCAAGATAGACCTGTTAGAGATACTTCCCTTTCATATTCAAACTTCAGTGAAATATAGAGAGTTTACCACATTGACCGTGTCTCCATTGATCACCTGATAGAATATTAACATGGTGCTCTATTCTACATGATTGCTTCTAGGTGAGGGAGAAGGTGCATGATGGCACTCGGCCAATGAGAGCCGTGTTCCTGTCCGACGGCAAGATCCTCACCACTGGTTTCAGCCGCATGAGCGAGAGACAGATGGCCTTGTGGGATACGGTAAGTCTGATTTCCTGCCCGACTTTCTGTCAGACCGGTCCATATAATATATGGTATTATACAACGGTATATTACATTAGATTGCATTATTCCATTCTAAGTGAGACAAAGGGCATGAACGTTTGGAAATCAGTTGGCATGTCTTTTTTTTTCCCAACAGAAAGATCTATCTGAGCCAATGGCAATGCAGGAGATGGACACAAGTAACGGCGTCCTGTTGCCTTTTTATGACCCAGACACCAACATGGTCTACTTGTGTGGGAAGGTAGGAGTATTAAGGAGGACACACTGTATTTAGTCTAGATAACATCTGCTTTCTTTTTCCTTTGCACTCTGTGATTGGTCCTCTCGTTTCCCTCTACATTCTGTGATTGGTCCTCTTGTTTCTCTCTGGTTAATGTGATAGGTACTGTCATTTTCCCTTCCCATGTTTTGTGATTGGTCCTCCTCTCATTTTCCTATGTGAAATATGTTTGGTCCTCAACACATCTGTGACTACATTCTTTTTCCTCTTGTTTAATTTGATTGGTCTTTTCCCTCCCCCTGCTATTTTCTGTATTTGGCCCCCTCTTTTCCATCTGCAGTCTATGCTTTTTTGTTTCTCAGGTCTGTATTTCTGCTGTTTACTAGTATGAACGTTGTCCTCTTGAGTCTGCAATACATGTTTGATGCTTTGTCCTCACTTTCACTAGCCTGATATCAGACAGAATTGTCAACTCGTTAAGACTCAATTTCGTTGGGGGAGGGTGATTCTATTTTCCCTAACCAATCACTAACGAGAGAGACCAACGTATCCACCTGAAACTAACGGCCTTTTAAGTCGACGTTGGTGCGTAGCCATGCCAACATACTGGTTTTTCCTGGGTTTTAAGAGTGGAGCGGAACAAAGTAAAAACAAACTATGATGTCAGGAGATATTGAGAAGACGTGCCTCGACATACCTCAATGTAGAACAGCCCTGATAGCAGCAACTAGCTTGTCTATAGCGGTCGCCATTGTTATTACTCCTACTCGCGTACAGCTTGACAACGCTGTTAGTCCCGTCTGTGACGCTGATTGGCTAAACGTTTGTCCGCCCGTGACGCTCATTGGATAATTTTTTCAACCAAGAAACCACTGTTTCATGTCACAATGCCAGACCAAAAGCACTCAACTGGGTGGAGTGGGCGGATTCAAAGGTCTGGACCCAGGCAACACGTTCACCCCCTCTTACACTCTTGTGTGTTCCCCACACCACGTGTGTGTTGTGTTGTTGCGTCTCCAGGGCGACTGCACCATCCGCTACTTTGAGGTGACGGATGAGTCCCCCTACGTCCACTTCCTCAACCTGTACAGCAGCAAGGAGCCCCAGCGGGGAGCGGGCTATGTCAGCAAGCGAGGCGTGGACGTCAACAAGTGCGAAATTGCCAGGTATGCGTACAACACGCAACCATTCCAGTGTCGCTGGCTGTGTTGTTGTGTATGTTTTTCTCCTGTTGTCGTTCTTGTGATTATAATCAAATGAAAAAAGGTCAATGTTTGTGTACGTTTCATGTAATGCGGGACGTGTCTGTGCCCCCCCGTTTCTTCAGGTTCTACAAAGTCCACGAAAGGAAGATTGAACCCATCTCCATGACTGTGCCACGCAAAGTACGCCCCTGTCTCTCTGTCCGTCTGTCTGTCTGTCTCTCTGCCCCTTGTCTGTCTGTCTATCTTTGTGTCTCTTGTCTCTGCCTTCTGTCCCTCATCTGTGTCTGTCTATCTGTCTATCTGCCCCTATCTGTCTATCCCTGTCTGTCTGTCCGTCTGTACCTCTGTCTGTCTGTCCCTCTGTCTCTCTGTCCGTCCCTCTGTGTGTGTCTGTCTGTCCGTCTCTGTCCATTCGTCCAATAGAAGTGCCTGTGTCATTTCTCATTCAAAACGGGATTGTCACAATCTCTTTCATCTCCTTTTTGTGTTTGTTTGTTTGTTGCCCTCCCCCAGTCAGACCTGTTCCAGGGGGACCTATACCCGGACACGGCCGGCCTGGAGCCCTCCCTCCTGGCCGAGGAGTGGATCGCTGGGCAGGATGCCCCGCCGCTGCTGGTGTCCCTGAGCGGGGGCTACGCCACCCCCACCTCCAAACACAGGGATACGCTCCGGGGCCGGCCCAAGCTGGCGTCCCAGGACTCCGGGGCCGGGTCAGCCACCACCACCACGACCTCGGCCCCCGCCGTCACCAAGGAGACGGAAGGGGAGACGGAGCGGCCGGCCCGAGCCAACCCTACCGACGGAACAGTGGATAGGCTGAGGAAAGAAGTACGAAATAAACTACAACTGGTCCTTCGTAGAGTCGAACGGAATGAAAATTAATATTTTGAGCACGATGTAGTATGTCTAAAGAAAGATATCTATCTATCTATCTATCTATCTATCTATCTATCTATCTATATATATATATATATATATCTCAATGGTCACACAATATACTGTATACATTTTCACAAATATGTAAATCGTCAAAGGTTAAATATTTACGCTCCTTCTGTTTGTGTTCTGTGCCAAAGGCCATGCTATATCGCTTTGGAAACCGCCTCAAAGCTGGTTTTAGATAATGGACGCCACCTCATTGTGGTATTGGGGCAGGGTAGACTCGTGTTTAGGGTGTTGGCCACGAGCCATGGCCACATGGCCATGGCTCGTGGGCATGTGGCTGCCCTACTCAAGATATTATTTGGATGACTCCAATTTGCCGCCCGCTTTGTGTGCCGAGTCACACTCCTTGTTTATTCACCTGGTGGCATCCAACACCATGCCATTTGTACCGTGTAGATTACTTCTCTAGGTGTCCACTAGACGGTGCTGTAAGCCCTACATACCTTTCACACAAGCGCAGCCTCTTTTTCCAAGTCTTTTTAGCTTACTCCCCTTCGACCTTTGTCATTTTTGGCAATTTAAAGGGGACCTATTTCACCACCAGGTGTGAGTGTGATTAGCCATTACAAGCCATTTCAAAATCTACCCTCTATGTGACCTCAGAAGTGGGAGTGTCCACCCAGATGTATGATGGATAGATCAGCCTACCAGTTGGTACAGTCCACTGGGTAGGCTGTTACAGGCTGATCTATCCGTCTATCACGTCCGGGTGGACACTCCCACGTGTGATGATGTCACTGTAGGGTAGATTTTGAAGTGGCTTGTAATGGCTAATCACACTCACATCTGGTGGTGAAATAGGTCCTCTTTAAGACAGTGCGTCTTCTCTGCTGCATACTGTATGCTTCACGACAACGCCCCCTGAACCAATCACATCAATCAGTATGAGCTAGAATGCGCTGCTGTCATGATCCACCCGAGTCATTTTGACACATCTGATATATATCTGTGGATGCCCCTCTAGATGCAAATACAAATAAATTGCCTTTGTGGCTGCCCCCCCCCTGCATTGGGGAAAGGCTGGCTCTGCTCCCAGTCAAAAAGTTCTGGGTTCTTCTAACCCCATTAGCTGCTCATTGCTGACATGCATCAAGTGTAACAAGTCGCTTTGCCAGAAAAGCGTCCGCTTATTCACTAAATAAAAAGTAGTAAATACTAACTATTGCTTCTCAAACCCTCTCTGTGGTTTGGCTCCGTTTCTAATCCAGGACGACGTTCTGAACGAGCTGCTGGCGGAGATGAAGGCCTTGCGCACGGTGGTCCTGGCCCAGAGCCAGCGCATCGAGCTGCTGGAGAGACAGCTGGCACGCATCGAGGATGGAGACGTATGAACGCCCCCCCCCCCCCGCCCCCACCGCCGCTAGAAGCTAGTGCTGTTAGCACAGGTGTCCTTGATAAACAAAACTAACAAAAAAACCCATACATAGACCATAGCCTTACTAGAATAAACGATACATTTTAGGCTGTGTGTTTTGGTGTGAAAGTGTAGGCCAGTGAACATAATGTTGTTTTTTTAAAGTTGAAGGAAGTAGGGTAGGGAGAGTTTTAAAGATGCGTAAGCATATACAGCTGCTTTTGAAGGTTGTTGGGGTTGAGTTTCTTTTTTTTAATAGTATGATTTAGATTTAATAAATGTTGTCTTTGCTAATTAAGGGCTTTGGTGGAAAATCCTACGTCTCGAATGGCACACGCATGTGTCATCGGTGGGTGAATTTAGGAGCTAGCGACTCAGCCCCAAACAAGAGTTGAGCGATGTTTAATCAGGTAGCTAACGCTGCTAAATGCTGCAATTGTCATTACCAGACATGACACCGTGGACTTGTAGCCGACATCCGTGCGTTGTGCTTTTACCATTTCCATTTTAAAATATCCAAAAGTTCCTGATTAGCAAACTATAGCAAAGTATACTTCAATCATCAGTGATGTTTTTTTTTGCACTAACAGGTGTTGCTAAACTTTGACTGCATTTGTGTGTGTGGTGGTGGTAGTGGTGTGTATTTGGAGAGAAGATGATTTGTTTGAAGAAAGGCTCCAGAAGTTTACAATGCTATAGGAAGATTGTTTTTGCCTGTGCAATGACAGCTAACAGTGAAGGACTTTTTGTTGTTGTTGTCTGCTAGCAACCTTTTAATGCACTTGTGATTTCTGACTCACAGATGCGGGTCAAGTAGCAAATATGAACTCCAGTAACACATTTGAAGGAATAAAGGCCTTTATTGCAGAGGTGCAATAGTAGGGGCAGAAAAGTTCATCAAGTTAATTATGGTCTGTAGACATGCCAGTGCCTATAATTAATGTCATGAGATACACCTGTGTTCGCCCCTACCATTACACCTCTGTGATAAAGGCCTATTTTCATCGTTATTTTGTTATTTCTTTTTTTTTTATATAACAAAGTTCAGTGCTTCCAAGGTACAGAAAAAAAGGAAGCCCAAAAATAAATGTGAGACTTTCAGGTCAGTGAAATCTTTTTTTTGTCTTATGCAAATTTAGAGGGAACAATCGCCTATCGGTTATTTGTGTTTTTGACTGACACTTGTTTTGCATCAAGGTTGTACATTCCGCAGCAGTTGAAAGCGACAAGTTAACCGATTTCACAGCAAAATGATATTTCTTTATGCACTGATTGTACGACAATTGTATTTAGTGTGACGTTTCCAACCAGTAGGGTATTTAAATGAAACTGCACTGTGCAAAATCTAATAAACATTCATGACTCCCGTATTGTGTTTGTTGTGGCTTCATATTAACCAATGGGGTTTTTTTGTCCTTGGTTTTTCTCAGTTCAGATTTATTGGTAAATATATCAACCCTTTATTGGTAACTGTATCAACCCAACTATATCAACTATATCAATCCTTTCAGCTGCGCCTTCCAAATTCGATGAACGTCTGAATTCCCTGTGACATATTTGTTTACATATTACATTACATGCATACATTACAGATTGTTTTTATGTGATTAAAAAAACAAATGTATCACAAATATAATACTTCGCTTGTAGCCTATGTTCATTGGGCTACATACCTTTTTAGATGGAATTTGGTTATTCATAGATGTTTAATATAGGATTTATTTTGGTGGAACGCTCCACCTTAGGCTACTCATCCCATACTGTACCTCAAATTGCAGTTATCTAGGCATAGCTTAGGGCCTAGGGGCTATTCAACAGCCTGGTGTAGGCCTCGACACAATGAGTAGACCCTATAGGACTTAGGGTCTACTCATTGTTACTCCTGGTGCAGGTACATGAATTACTGACTCTTTAAAGGGACACTAAGTAGTTTTTCCCCCCATCTAGTGGTCAAATTGTATTTTGCATTCAAACAAATTTATGCTCTCTAGCGCCTCGCGTTTTCGAACTACGGCAAGCGGTATTAGTCAAGATTCAAGAAGCTATGACAACATGATAACATGTCTTCAAACACCACTTCATCAAGTTTTGTTTCGGATGATGAGGTACGTTCAGTGCTCGAAGTGGAAAAAAAAAAGTGCCGGTACGGTACTCCCTTATTCACATATAAGCGACGTGGGGGGGGGGGGGGGGGGATATTAACCCACCCCGGACCTACGACCGACGGGGGTACGAAAGAAAAAGTGCCGGTGTTGTACGGTAGAATGTTATCGTGTTAACTTGTGAGGAACGCCTACCTGGAACCACCCCGGTAGCACCCACTTTGCAGATTCGCAGATTCGTTAGTTAAGTTCAGTTGGTTCAATTTGATGGTTGTGCATTTCATTCTATTTGTAAATAAAGTTCTACTAACACATGTTACCCGTGTCTGAAAACATCATTATGTGTAACAAGTCGAAAACTATTGCCAACACTCAAACACATAAAAGCAACCGAATTAGACTAGTGTTCCAAACGGGACTTGAACTCACAGTCATAAGTAGTCTCAAATGTGAACAGGGGCGCAGATGGGATTTTTGAACTGGGGGGGACGAAGCTGCCAGAAAATAATTTCAACTGAACATAATTTTTGTGTAACTTGGCCATTTACTAGTGCTCAAATGCTTACTATTGTAATAGCCTATGGGTTAATTGCAGTGTGCGAAATACCCAACAATATTCGGGGGGGCTGGCTCCCATCTCCCGATTGTTGCGCAATACTGATCTAAATTTTCTCCATATACAGTAGTAGGTCTATAACATTACAATAAGCCAAGACAACTACAGCAGGGATAATCAACTGGCTTGTAGGATTGATATACTGATCCCAAATAAAGAACATTATAGATGATTATGTATGAAACGCCTGATGAAAATGTTATCTGTCTGAAATGCCAATCACCCAACAAAGCCTCATGCCTTATGGAAAACACGTTTTATTCATTTGAGCATGAACTACAGTGTGAACAATAACAAATGTATACAGCAAAAAATACACTGCACTCAAGAAAAATGGGTGAAATGGCTAATATTTAAAACAAACGACAGATCAAGTACTAGCTATTTTAAATTAATTTGCTATAGACTTCACAAACAGGCTAATAATAAATAACTATAAATGGTGTTGGAACTTGGAAGCACATCATTGGCCAAGTTGAAACTCTACACCACTGTAATGTTAAAAATAATAATTAAGTTGAAGGATTTGTATGCTAGGCTACTTTTTAAATATTTAAAATGTCTTAACAGTAGGCTAACTAGCTTAACTAAGTAACTTAGTGCCTTCAAATAACGTTACTCCCATTTATTTTTATTTGAAAACCACTGTCTGGCCTACGGTACTTACATTGTTTGTTTTTTGAAAAAAAGATTTGATTGTTTTTTGTCTCTTCATTTTCTTTCTTCCATAGAGTAATAAAATTCCTTTGTTTAATGGAAATGTTCTGTCACTAGTTCCTTCTGAGCGTAATGATATTTTCCTACTCGAGTGGTGACACGGCTCACTGTCACGTGATCGCGCTTGTTGCGGATAAATAATGACATGTATCAGCAAGCTATAATAACTACACATAGCCAGGAGTAGAAATAAATATCCAGGTTGTAGTAACTGCACTTCAACACATGATGGCAGCAAACATAATACACTGGAGGCGGCGCTCAACGCTAGCCATTGTGCGTCATGGAGGCCACGCCTCCTGCGCAGAGATTTCCGGCGGAAGTCGCCGGCTCCCTAGGCAGCGCATCAACACAGAGGCAAAGCTTAGCGGGCTCTCCACGCGTGGCATTTACATTTACTTCTCCACATGCTTGGTAGATTAAGATAACTAAACCTAAACAAATAAAGTGAGTTATAAGCGATTCCTGTGTCGGCGGCCTTCTTCCTCGGAGCACAACTCAACACGCTGCACCGCGCTTGCCGCACCGCGCTCTCGGCTAAAGTCCGGGCAGTAGGGGGGAGAGGGAGAGAGAGAGAGAGAGAGAAAGAGAAGGCGCTATTTCTGCTCTGTGCTACAATAATGGGAAGCGGCAAACAGAGCAGAAATAGCGCATATTCTGCAAATACGAGCGGCGCGAATCCACGCGGTCACCAGTCAGCAAACAGCACGTGGGCGCGGGCCGTGACGTCGACCCTTCTGATTCATCACCACAATGCGGCCGGGAGCTAGCCTGGTGATCCGCTAATCAACTAGTCAACACGGCCCCTAAGCGGCCGAGTTCGCGAGGCGGCGCGATTGCACGCGGATCATTCGCGTGCAGTGGGCATTGGGCCTAACTCTCTCGGCGGGGGACGGATCGGATCTAACTCAGAGGCATATAAAAACTGGGGGGGACATGTCCCCCCCGTCCCCCGTGCTATCTGCGCGCCTGAATGTGAAGGCTATCAGCGGAATATGCCCTATCTTGTTGAGCTATACGATCGCTGCTTCAACTCTCAGGCAACTAGACTTCATATAAATAATAATAATAGGAATGTATATTATTGATAACAAGTTAACATAACGGATCATGGTAGATGGTTATCGTGTCAAATCGTGACATAGGCGGACCACGTCAATGTTTTGCAAAAGGTCAGATCATTAGGCCTACTAAAACTACAAGAGAGATCAAACGGCCAAATAAATAATGAAGCTAACACACACACACAGGGCTATATTATATATACATATATATAGAGAGAAAAATAAATATTAGCCTATATAGGCCTACAAAGAACGTCGCCACAACGACGCTAAATGGCCTCGGTTACTCAGTGGCTCATCATCACAAGTTAACATGGATAAACTGTGTAGTTCCTGTTGACTAAAGACTTGAGTGATGTAGGGTTTAATATAACGATGTTGTCCGATTGACAGGGTGACATCGTGTGGTGTAATACATTACGGCCAGGACGTAACATTTCTGCGTCAAAGTCACGCGAGTTCGTTACCCATGAGCGGAGACGTTTAACCCCTTATGGTTCGTTTTGTGTTCTTTGTAGGCCTATATAGGCTAATATTTATTTTTCTCTCTCTCTATATATATAATATAGCCCTGTGTGTGTGTGTGTTAGCTTCATTATTTATTTGGCCGTTTGATCTCTCTTGTAGTTTTAGTAGGCCTAATGATCTGACCTTTTGCAAAACATTGACGTGGTCCGCCTATGTCACGATTTGACACGATAACCATCTACCATGATCCGTTGTGTTAACTTATCAATAATATACATTCCTATTATTATTATTTATATGAAGCCTAGTTGCCTGAGAGTTGAAGCAGCGATCGTATAGCTCAACAAGATAGGGCATATTCCGCTGATAGCCTTCACATTTGAGACTACTTATGACTGTGAGTTCAAGTCCCGTTTGGAACACTAGTCTAATTCGGTTGCTTTTATGTGTTTGAGTGTTGGCAATAGTTTTCGACTTGTTACACATAATGATGTTTTCAGACACGGGTAACATGTGTTAGTAGAACTTTATTTACAAATAGAATGAAATGCACAACCATCAAATTGAACCAACTGAACTTAACTAACGAATCTGCGAATCTGCAAAGTGGGTGCTACCGGGGTGGTTCCAGGTAGGCGTTCCTCACAAGTTAACACGATAACATTCTACCGTACAACACCGGTACGCTACCGGCCCACTTCGTGCACTGGGTACGTTATTTCAAACAAACTTCAAACTGCATTGAATCATTAGTGTGAGCATGTATGAGTAATTACTCCTCGAGCAAGATAGTGAATTATGTTCTCATGTTTATATCTTTTTTTAAGTGACAAGCACGTCTCGCTAAGCTCCTTCTCTGTTCCACAGTCACGCTGGCTCTGAGTGAAAACGCGTTTAGCCTTACCTGTACCACGGAGTGCTTTTTGTCCCTCTCGGCAGTTCATAGACCGGAAGGACATGGAAGCCTCCATAGAGCTTGCCCGTCCTATGTAAATTCTGATAAGTGATTCTTCGCTCAGGAGGATAAGTGAGATTGTTGACAGAGATAATTGTACACCAATGGGGACTTATTTATGAATGAAGATGTTGATTTGAGGTAATAAATTACTAAAAAAACTACTTAGTGTCCCTTTAATGATCCCTATGGGGTGTGAGTGTATAGCAGCGGAGACACAGGGCATCGCATTGGTTCTCAAAGGTGTGGCAGAAAATTGTGATACACTTAGTTTGCCTAATCATGAGAATGGATCAGCCTCAATTCTGATGGGCGCATATTGTACCTACATTATAATAACTTGAATATTGAGCACACATCGGCAACATCTGTAGCCTGGCAAGCCAGACCCACATCAATAAGACGTAGGGTCTGGCGCAGCTCCATTGGCAGTGTGGGCGGGATAAACGGTTGTCTTTCAAGTTCCCTCTGCATGCAATAGGATAGCGCTACAACCAATCAGAGCAACGAAGAAGGTGACGTAGTCAGAGCCGTCGCTCTGACTACGTAATTAATCAAAACTCCGAATATATATTTCTTTTCGAGGAAAGACTTCAGTGCCGTTCTTTGTTCTTTTCTCAAATAAAATGTTAACTTCAAGTCTTGAAGAGTCGCGGCCAAAGCCGACTCGAAAGACAGCCGTTCGCCAGCAGCAGCAGCCATTGTTTACCTTTAACACGGAACCGTCGCAACTCTGTCGTCATGGTAGCCCGGCTTTCGACTCCGCCCCTCACGCTGTGATTGGTCAGACATACTTGGTGTTTCCAGCACCAAAAAGCCGACGGAGCCGTGCTAGACCTACCCAGAGCTATCTACCTACCTAGCTGCCAAATAAATTTGCTGCCGCTAGGGGGTGTCTAGAGTTCTAGGCTACAACATCTGTGTATCGTATTTGTTCAATAAAAGAAATCAAGGCCTCCTATCCCGTGAACGCGGCGTCGCCCCCATGTGGTGGATGAAATACATTGCAGCCACAATTACCCAGGCATTTCCACCGGGGACGTCAGCGTCGCGTGAGCGTCGCGAAAGGCCGCAGTATACTCGCCGTTCCCAAGCTGTCGCGCCGGCGAGATCTATGACGTCACAATGGCGCGCGACAGCTTGGGAACGGCGAGTATACTGCGGCCTCGGTCAATATCCACTATACGCGAATTATCCGCGTGACATCGCGCCGCCTTGCAGACTCGGTCGCTGGGGGCGTGTTGACTAGTGGATCAATTAGCTCCCGCCCGCATTGTGGTAATGAATCAGAGGGATCGACGTCACGGCCCGCGCCCACGTCCTGTTTGCTGAATGGTGACCGCGTGCGAATATTTGCATAAAGTTGAAATCTCCCAACTTTATGCAAATTCAGAAGCGGAGCCAGGCCGCGCCGCAGCTGGCTCCGCGCCGCAAGCAATCCCAGCGTGCTTTGCGCAGCGAATTGCTCGCGTCCCATACAAAGTGAATGGAGGCGGCACATCGCGCGCGATCATTCGCTTATAGTGGATATGACGGTTACCGTCAATATCCACTATACGCGAATGATCGCGCGAGCAATTCGCTGCGCAAAGCACGCTGGGATTGCTTGCGGCGCGGAGCCAGCTGCGGCGCGGCCTGGCTCCGCTTCTGAATTTGCATAAAGTTGGGAGATTTCAACTTTATGCAAATACGAGCGGCGCGAATCCACGCGGTCACCATTCAGCAAACAGGACGTGGGCGCGGGCCGTGACGTTGATCCCTCTGATTCATTACCACAATGCGGGCGGGAGCTAATTGATCCACTAGTCAACACGCCCCCAGCGACCGAGTCTGCAAGGCGGCGCGATGTCACGCGGATAATTCGCGTATAGTGGATATTCACGGTTACCGTGAGACCATAGACCATAGATCATAAATCCATAGACCACGTAATCGTGGTCTATGGGCATCGGGACCATATCCACAATCTCCTCCTCGGTCTCCGCCGGGCCAGGTTCCGGACTCGATGTCGGACGAGTGCGACGCTCCCAAACAGCGGCCCGCGTCTTGTTGCTGTAAGCGTTCCACTCGAACAAGGTTGGTATGGCGTTGGCAGTTAAAAACCGTCTTCCTTTTGCAGTGGTGCGGATCTGGTCCTTGGTGAAATGACGGCTGCAGACCTCTGTATGCGGAGTAATGGTAAACCCGGTTCTGCGGATCTTGTGAAGCCACTGTGTACGGTGGCCAGTATGTTTAGGAAACCGGTGGAAGCTGAGTTCGGTGTTATACCGACTCGATCCAGTACACAGTGGCACACAACAATGCTCATTTGAGCCCCCTACAACCTTCTGCAACTTATATCCATCCCTCATGTTATTTTTTTTCTTCTTTCGTACAGTTACAGCTCTCATTTGTTCGTTTTGATTCATATTCACCGCTGTTGTAGTGAAGCAGGAAGAAAACCGGAAACTCTTCTGCCGACAACTGGGGAAAACGGAAGTACGTCACGCGAGTTGTGCACAGAGCCTATTGCTCTTAGTGAAAACAATTAGGAGTCCTAAATTTAAGACTGACACGCCCATTATTTTTAGGAGTTTCTCCTAAATTCGTCAGTTAGGAGCTACTTTTAGCGCTAAGATCCTTTGTGAATACGGCCCCTGACCATTAGCAATTAAGCTTATTGCATTCCACTGGAGGATTAACATTATTAATACTACCCAATACATGATGGTTCTTGACTGTTACCTCTCAGTTACCTCTTCCCATCTTATCCCTCTCATATCCAGGGCCCAGTATTTCAAAACTTGTAATCCGGATCAGGATAATCCGGATAATGAAATCCTCCTTTTCTCAGACCTGGATCAAGGTGATCCTGCTGACTTTATCCGAGTATTTCAAAACACCGGCAGGGTGGATCACCGTGATCCCGATCTGGGCGGAGACGGATTTCCAAATCTTGTGACGTCGCCTCCGGATCGAAACATGGCGAACAACCTCACGAAAGGAGCAGCTGGGAGCGTGACTTCCACGTCAAAAATGTAAGTTTACCGTTGTATAATGTGTAGCGGTTTTAAGACCATACGAATTCCAACCAACATGTCATGCAAGCCAACTTCTTGAATCGTCCCCTAATTAAAACCAGGCTGCAGCGATCCCTAACTGAGCCGCGGCCGCGCTAACGGGAGCTAACTTGGCTCCATTGACTTGTGTGTTAAGCAGCTAGCGGGCTAGCGAGGAAGCGGCTTTGTTGATGAATTTTGCGGTCTATTGTTTAACTTAAAAGGGAATTAATTGGAGGTACATCATACCATAACTTTTTAAACTAATGCCAACCTGTTCAGACTTTATTAGCATTACGTCATTGGCAACACAGCAGACTTAGGAAAATAGGCGACATGTGTACAGACTGCTGCAGTACTTTGGAAACGTAACGTTACACGGTACGAGTATTAACTATACGGTTCATTCAGATGTGTCAGGATGTTATAGTAATGCTGGTGGTGATATCAAGCTTTTGTGTACATAAACAAAGATATACTCATACACCTTCTCTTTCTTCTACTTTCAGAGTCCACTCACAGCCATGGACCACTCGGCTATTAAAGACAACCGTATGAGTGCTGGAAATCCTTGGAAACGCTGTAATTGTAGTATTGATACATTCAAGGTTTTCAAGTTTATTGGATTCTGAATGAAGTGCTTGAAACTGCTTGAAATTGTAATTGCATTACTTTCATGGTATATAGCTTGGTCAGTGACACAATTGGAAACAGTTTCTCATCCTAATTTGTCTTCCTTATATAGAAGGCTCTCACTAAACATAATTATGGTCATTTTTGGCAAAATAGCATCTGATTTGATTAAGTAAAATAATCAGTTTGTACACAAACACTGAAGTACATTGCTGCAGGTTTTACAATCACATTCAAGCCATTTCCAAACATTTTAAAAGTGCATTTTTAAGCTTCTGACTTTAGTCAAATGTGTCTTCATTTAATCAGAAGCATGAAAATATACCTTGAAAATCTTTGGAAAGTGCTTCAATGTGCAGCATGATATAAACTGTGACACTGAAAAAATGCACACATCTGAATGCGTGTTCCTCACACCTGTGGAGGCTCAGAGGGTGAACCTTCAACCAGCACCAGCATTGCTCCACCCGATCCACCACAAGAGGTTCGTTGGCCAGAGTGTCGGAGACGGAGGAGGCATGCCGGTGATGAGGATGCTTATCAAAAGCTCCTCAAAATGGAGACCGAGAGGGCAGTCAAACAAATTGAACAGGCCAATGAACAAATAAAGCTGATGCAAAGAAACAGAACTGAAAATAAAGCTGTTAGAAAAACAGCTCACTTCTGACCTCTGAGCTGGGTTAGGTCCTGTTTTAGTTAGTGGCCACATTATTTGAAATGTCTTTGTTTTGTTGGAATTAAAGTTTGTTTGGAGCCTGCATTCCTGTTGTCTTTCTCTGATGTTTTGGTACATGCAAGTTACAATGTTTGAAACTAGAATTTGAGAAATAGGTCTAATAAATTGTTACTCTTATTTACAGCAGTTTCAGAAAGTGAGGTCAAATATTTTACTATACTTTACATTTCTTACAATTAGGCTTTATTATTTTTAAATATATATATTTTTAATATTTATTATTTGTTAAAAGTAAAACACTAACACTTTAGATTAAGTGTAATGAACATCTTGAGTAACAATATCTAGGAGAAGTGGAGCTGAGACTTAATCTAAATGATTTAATCCAAGTGAAATCCCGATCCAAATGATCCTGAAATTTGGTATCAAGTTGATCCAGAGATCTGCCTTAACTTTTGAAATACCCAAATCCAGCCTTTAATCTGGATTCAGGGGATGATTGGATTACCAAAGCAGAATCCTGATCTTCAGGATCAGGATTATCTGGATCTGTGTTGAAATACCCAGTTTTCAGATCAGATCTAGATTTAATCCAATCCGACCAGGATAATCCTGTCAATCCCTTTTGAAATACTGGACCCAGCAGATGATGAACTGCTGCTTTGACTATTATCTGTATTCTTTCTGTTTTAGATTTAACATCTGTAGTCGCATTTATGACTTCATGGTCCCCTCCACACCTTCTTTTCCCTTTGCACAGGTTAGCAATATGTCCATATTCCTGACACTTGAAGCACCTCATTGGTTTTGGAACAAACTCACATATTTTACAAATCCACAATAAAGTTCTCTTGGGATAGTTTTTGCATCAAACTCTACCACTACTGTCTCTGATTTCTGATCTTTTTCTCAGGTCCTCTTGTCATTCTTTTAACATCTTTAACTGTGATATTTCTCATTTTCAGGTTTCCCACTAGATCCTTCATGCTGATACCAAGGGGAACCCCTGTTATCACTCCCTTACATCCAATATTTCTCTGCTCACCAACTTTCACTGTTTTTGTAACCTTCATTTTTCCTACACTCACCATTTTTTGAGCTTTAGCTACTTGTGTTTCTGTGTTACATCCAATTAGCAAGTTCCCATCTCCTAGCACTTTTGCGTATTTAACTTCTCCTACTTGAGCTCTAATTATTTTTGTGATTTTTAGTTGGTCCATTTTCTTTACTCCCCCTTTTCACCACTACATTAAGGGATCCCTTCCTTCCACTCTTTGCTTCCTCTCCCTGCCCGTCACTCTCCGTGCCTTCCAAACTATCTTTATCTTCTTTCTTTCTCTTTATCCCACTTGCCCTTCTACTTCTTCCTCCTCTCCCTACCTGTTCCCATCCACTTCCCCTTTTATCAATCTCATATTCTTCCTCTTCACTCATCTCCCTACTATTGGAGCTGTCGCCGTCCCCCTCCTTTCCCTCCATTTTACACCCGCTTACAGAAAGTAGCGCTAGGGTATCGCTACCGGACCTATACAGGCCATCGGCCGATACCCCCACAATCTACTCTCTGTAAGTTACCTACCTTCTTTCTACTCTCCAATAGCAATACTATAGCCTGGCAAGCCAGACCCACATCAGAAAGATGTAAGGTCTGGCTCAGCTCCATTGGCAGTGTGGGCGGGATAAACGGTTGTCTTTCAAGTTCCCTCTGCACGCAATAGGATAGCGCTACAACCAATCAGAGCAACGAAGAAGGTGACGTAGTCAGAGCCGTCGCTCTGACTACGTCATTAATCAAAACTCCGAATACGTATTTATTTTCGAGGAAAGACTTCAGTGCCGTTCTTTGTTCTTTTCTCAAATAAAATGTTAACTTCAAGTCTTGAAGAGTCGCGGCCAAAGCCGAGTGGAAAGACAGCCGTTCGCCAGCAGCAGCAGCCATTGTTTACCTCTAACACGGAACCGTCGCAACTCTGTCGTCATGGTAGCCCGGCTTTCGACTCCGCCCCTCACGCTGTGATTGGTCTGACATACTTGGTGTTTCCAGCACCAAAAAGCCGACGGAGCCGTGCTAGACCTACACTAGCTGCCAAATAAATTTGCTGCCGCTAGGGGGTGTCTAGAGTTCTAGGCTAGCAATACTACGCACTCTATTCAAACCTTCCTGGATCTCCAAAGTTTCTCTTCCTGATACACTGACACGATCTTACCCGCTGCCGTTTCACACCACACCACCACTTCTGCCTTCTGCGTACAACTTTATTGACAAAGACCTGCTACCTTCCTCACAGGTGTCCCCACTTCATTGATTAGCAGCCTGCTCTGCTCTGCTCAGTGAGGCATTCTGGGACTTGTAGTGTGATGAGATGAATTGGGTTGTTTGAGATGAAAAGGGTTGTTTTTTCTTTCTTCTGAGATTTATCTCAACACACACACACACTGACCCCTTCAGTGTAGAGGACCCTACCACAAATCTCCTGGGTACTACTCAAAAGGTAAACACGCACGCACGCATGCAGACGTGCACGTGTGTAGGATGACACCTTAAGTCTAAGTGAGACGACATCATAGAAGATATCAACATTCCAAGTCTCCAAGAGTCTACTGCTTAGCACTAGTAGATTTTATATTTTTATTAGTTTGATGGTTTTATATTGTGTTTTAGGTTTTTCAAATGTTTTTACAGCGTAACAAAATACAAACAAAATAAATAGTGTAACAAAAACACAAAACAAGGCCTTGAGGTTCAAGAAAACAACTTGATCCTGGAAAAAGACATTTTTGAAACCCATGTTTCAAAGTTTACCCATGCTTGAAGAGAATTTGCTTTATAGAGTCACGCTTGGGAAAAGTTTGATAACTAAATGTTTTTCGAGTTATCGTAAAATATTTCTGTACTGAAAATGTATATTAAATTACAAAATGTTTGATGACCTTTGGTTACTACAAACAAGGCCCAGCACCACGATGAGGGGTCTTACGTTCTGAGTTGTATTTTTTGCCCCCTCTGTGTAAGCGTTATGTATCTGTTAAACGCTGTTTCTAGAGTTCTCTCTGGTTCAGGATCGTCTCTGTAAGCAAAGCGGCGAGCTTGGGAATCAATGTGGCACAAGGCAGTCTCCCACCGAATGGTTCAATGTTTATTTGCATACATAAAGCATATATACAGTTCTGAACATGATAGTCGCACCCATAACGGACCAAGGATACAGAAAGTTGGCGACATACAGGATATTTCAATAGTTGAGACCTCAACACTGCAAGATAAAAAAGGGAACTAACTCCGGGCCCTTCGATCGCAGAAGTCGATAACATCACAAGGTCTTTGTTTAGTACAGCCTTGCATTTACAATGGGTGGAAAAAGCGGAACCCAGTCTAACGGAAAACAGTTATTGGTTACTAAAAGGTTAGTAGGAGGTAGTAAAAATGAAGGGATACATGGCACAGCTCCCAACAGTATCTATAGAAAATATAAATCTAAAAGATATTTAGCACTCTGTTGTCACAGTCTGCTTATGTTTGCACAAGGGGAGTTTTTTGGTGTGTGTGTTTTTCCCCTGTGTTGTGTGTTGCCCCTGGTGGGCCTTTTCTTCCTCACAGGTTTTGGTTGTGGGCAGGCGCGGGGCGTGGCTTTGGAACTCGCAATCATGGGACACACCTGCTCCCAATTGGGATCCCTTTATAAGGCTGGGGCAAACGTCCCTCCAGCGCCAGAGTATTCCGTCACACACGGTACTAGTGTCTCGCCCTAAGCTTTGCTAATCGCATTCTGTTTTTGCTCCTTTTCGTGTTTTTTCCCCGTTGGATTCTTACCGTGTACTACCCTCTTCCCCAGACCTCAATCTCTCACCTGGGAGCGGTTCTCGTCCTCGGAGTCTCCAGCAATCCACCTACCTTGCCTACCCGCTTCTGCTTCAACCTTCATCGCGTTTTTGTTTTGCTATTGTTATTCCACAATAAAACCGTGTTCTACCTACCCACCCTTTGTCTTCCGCGTCTGGGATCCAGAAACCATATGGCATAACACTTAACATCTGTTCTTATGTGAGTGCGCTGATTACTAAATGTATTGATTTTGAAACATAGGCTTATCTTGTTATCTATGGCATGGCTAAATCAATTCATTTTATTTAATGAAAACAAATGTGCCCCTCGCAAAATTGAACAGCCCCCTCGGTCACTGGTGCCAGGACCTGCTACAAACAGACATAACTTACTTGTAGACTGTGTATCGCATGTACCACCTACAATTTTTTTCTTTAAAAAATAAAAGTGACGTCAGAGGTATGTATGAGGTCATGTATTTTGCTTTCGAGGAGTGACACCCCCTCTAGTGCCAGGACTTTGGAGCTGCACTTAATTAGACACATGCCCAGACATGTGTTTCAGGACGTTTGAGACTTACAATGATTTCAATCTTGAAACACATTTTTGTTTGATACAAAAACACTTTGAACACTTGAAAAAAACACAACAGTGAGGTCTCATTCCCCTCCGACAGGACCGAGATTTATACCCCAACACACCAGTAACATCACCATTAATGTCATGAGGATTTAAAACGTATTCACTCATTCAACCCGTTACGAGTCGCATGGGATTTCGGTTTTGCCGTTTTTTGGGAAGGAAAACAACAAAATACGTCACCATCATCACACACCTCATGCCACGTGGGGGTCACAACAAAGCCATCAATTAAGCGATATTACACAAGAGTGTGTGCTTTAGTCATTGTTGGCACAACAGTGAGGTCAGGGACTAGGCGGCCGAAAGCGTCACTGAAGTGCCAATAATGAGGGTAAAGCACACCCTCGAGTGTGATATTGCGATTATACAACGGTTACCAACAAAATAAAGATACAATCCAATGTATTCATATTGTGGGCCAATTCGCTCTCAAAATAAAACAACTTTTTGCTAGTGTTATCTCAGTTTCCCTGGAAATACATGGGGTCTGACTAATACCTGGAAGACACACCCGTAGACTCCTACGCAATGAAACCTAGTTTACTGCTCCAGCAAGTAGGTCGACCCTTAGTAACGACCTAGCAACAGCCTTTCTAGTCCCTGTTGAGTCTACTCCTATGGCAGTTACAATGTTGCCATGGAAATATGTAGTTTTAATCAATGGTGGAGTAATATTTATAGTGATGAGGCAGCACGACTATAGGCGTGCTGTCATCATGCTGATTTGAGCACGGTCTAAAAATGTCTAGTTCACCAATCAGAATTTGCACTAATTGAAGTAGGCCTACCTTTTATTTTGTTTCATTGAAACAACATTTCATTCAGCTCAGCAAATAAAGGCCTTTTCATTTATTTAAATACACTGATGTGATACCTTAGTTAGTTGATTTTTGGTCTACCGCCACTGTAATCCCACACACTTGTAGGACTATCGCTCACAAATGTCATTTTTCTATAGCCTAAATCACAAATATATGGCGCAGTGAATGCAGAGCAGCCGCACATGTTTTATAACAGCGGGATTTTGGTCTTTATGTTCATTAATTGACAAAAAGAAAAAGCAAACGCAGCTGACTTTTTTCCCTGTTTTGAAGTAGAATAAACGACCGAGTTGCTTTTTGTTTTATCTGGTTACCCGGACTGTGATTGGACAGTTAATTACATTTCCGTTGCTGCAGGCTACTTTTCCAAAAGCAATGAAAAACATTGCTTTGTATTTTGTCACGTTTAGAGCGACACACCCCCTGGTCACAGAGAGAAATGCAATGGGATGGATTACATTTAATTCTAGCACGAAAACGGCACACTGAGGTTGAAAAACAATACACCTCCTATTGTATTTCATTATGAGACAGAACACACAATGAAATGCAATACAATTTGTGTTTTGCTTTTAATTATGGCATGATAAATGCGCAGTATTTATCATGCCAGTATGAAAAAGAAAATGCAGATATGTATTGCATTTCATTATGTGTGGCTATAGTGATTGCATTTCAATTAGTCACTGAAAATCTTCCATAGACTAATGACCGCATTCAGGATCTGCACAAGGATGCCATGACACCATTACTGCATGGTCTCTACTCCTGCAGCGACATTTTATTGGAGTAATTGTGTCAGTAATATTGACTGGAAAACATGTGGTCCTTCTAACAAATAAGGTAAAAGTTTTCATTCAAGTTGGTCCATAGATTCTATCCAGTGAAACATTTCTTACAGAAGTTAAAGGTGCAGTGTATAAAATCTAGTGGCATCTAGGGGTGAGGTTGCAGATTACCACCAACTGAATATCCCCCCTCCCCCTCACCTCTCCCTTTCCAAAGACGCTACAGTGGCTTGTACTGGCCTGTAAGGTGCCAGTAGGTAGGGGTACAATAAATACCAGACAACCGTTTTGTTTTTTTGTTTAAGTCTGTATAGTTTCCACCAATGTACAGATATCGAAAGTCACCTGTATTTTATACAGCCTATGTGTATTTTATACAGCCTGGCATGATACACTACAGTTTAGTGTTGTAGAGCTAGCGGGATACACTTCTAAACAGCCATTTTAATGTTATATCCATTCAGAATTTTTGTTGTAATGTGAGATGTATCTGGTTTAACTGCACTTGATAAGCTATTGTTTAGGGCAGGGTACTTTGCTTATTGTCTATTGCCTGTAATTTGCCTATAGAAATATTGACCAAACAATGGCTCTGTAGAGAGAAGTGCTGCTGCCCGACGGTTACCATTGGAAGCCCCGTCTCCTGGGCAGGTATACACTTGGGCAGGTAGACGCCACTAGAGACACGGGATGCATACCGTTGATCGGGTCTTTAGTTCACCATGTCACATCGCTAATTCAGAGCGTGATGATCTGTTGAATATCCAATATCTTTAACTTATATAACCATACCCAATTACTTAATAACCAATATCTTTAAAAAAAAACAACTTTCAAACTACATAAACTTCTATTGAGATTATTTTAATACACTACCATAGTAGCGCTAAATGTCATTTTCAGTTTTGATGTCGGGACGTCCCTGGTGGGTGGACGTTATTGTAAAACGTAGGCCTATGTAACGCGGGGTAACTCTGGCCCCCCGGGGCACTAAACGTTGGCGAACAAACCTATTTTAGTCTCAACAACAGTATGCAACGGCGAAGGCTTTATTTCTCTAGAGCTGTTATAATTTGTAATATTTTAATATCATTTATAATTGTCTGTTCTGGACTACTGTTGAAACATGGCGGTGCAACATGGCGGCCTCTGCAGAAGGCAACCCGCTCCCCATGTGGATATAACGGCTCTTTCTAAGTGAATGAAAACACAATTATTATTTTCAGGTCATTATACACTAATGAAAACATACTTATGAATATTATATTAAAAATCTGCCAAGTCCGTTCCACTAGATGCTACGAAATTGTACACACTGGACCTTTAAAGAATGACATAAATGTAAATTGCTCTTTCTGTGAATTACATCCTGAAACTTTCTCCCATTTACAGTTTTTTTCAGTCGCTAACAAGCGTTTGTCCAATCAGTTGTCACATTTTCAAAACTCTAAACACAATTAGCACAGCATCGGTATTTGTGGCCATACCATTCACACATTTCATGTTGTTTCCACACAATATGCAGTCAAACACATTTCCTTAACAGACAAGCTATACCTCCCAACAAAATGATGGATTGTTTGTGTATTATTTACGAATGTTAACACACAACATCCCACAATAGCAAAAACAATATTCCAAACCTTAGATACAGTATAAAAACCTCTGCCTCTGCAATGATATCAGTTCAAAAACAATATATCTCAGCTGATAATACCGGTAAACAAACAATTGAATAATTGTTGGGTAAATTGGGCCAACCACAGCTGATTCCAGTCTGGCTTAGACTCAGTGGCAGGGGTTACTGTAAGGAGGACTTTGAGGAGGGATGTTTTTGGAAACAGAAACAGAAAGACGAACACTGTAATGTCTGGACGAGGAAGAGTAAGAGCAAGGGGCCCAGGGAGAAGAGCAGGCCCAGTGAGAGGTGCAGGAGCAGTGAGAGAAGCAGTGAGAGGAGCAGGAGCAGTGAGAGGAGCAGTGATAGGAGCAGGGCCAGGGAGAAGAGTAGACCCAGTGAGAGATGCAGTGAGAGAAGCAGTGAGAGGAGCAGTGAGAGGTGCAGTGAGAGGAGCAGGGCCAGGGAGAAGAGCAGGCCCAAGGAGAGGGCAAGGTAGAGGTGTAAGAATGCGTGGTGGTGGAAGGTTTATGACCATCAGCCACATGACCAGATGTCCCTCCTTGAAGCCATGGATGCTGGCTGCAGGGACATCACAGTTGATGATTGCCAAGGGTGGATCCGACATACCAAGTGGTTTTATCCCAGGTGCATCGCTTGGATAATATCAGATGCGATGTTGATGAAAACATGTGGCCTAACCCTGAAGATCGCAGAGATTAGATACAGTAATTTTGTGCTTTTTTTAGTTGCCCCCCTTTGTGTCTGGGCTTTTTGCTGCTGTTTTTTTTTGTTCAGAATGCTCTTGTGTGTTTTATGGATATTTTGTTCACTGTAAGCAATACTGTAAAACATTTTCTGTTCTATCATATTGTAAACAGTATTTCTACTGTACCTCCTGTAGTAAACAGTAAAGGAAAAAAAAAACTGATTTGCTTTTTACTGGAATGCTTTTGAATGTGAACATTACATGTGGACATATATTTCCCAATCAAGAAATTTAGTGTAAAAACGGTGGATTGCATGTTTTGCATGCAAATGCCTTTAAAACTGAAACATAAAAGTCTATGCAGTTTTTGTAATGTCAACAATAGCCAGTATTTTGAAACCTGGTGTACTTTGATTGACTGCATGTACCTTGTGAAGTGAAAACAAGTGTTATTCTTTGACAGAATAATTTCATTTTGAGTCAGATTTCCAGTGTTTTGGTAAAGTTAGTGTGTGCAGAGAAAGATGTGTTCTATTTTGAAATGAAGAGTTAGTATATATTTAACAAAATGTGTTTTTGAGAAGAAAATTATCCATTTGGCCAATTGTGTTTTGTAGGTGTGAGTCTGTGTTAAGAGTTTAGAAAAAGTATCTGAAGTATGGGTAAGCGCTTGTTAGCGATTGAAAAAAACTGTATTTTGGTCTTGTAATTTTACATGTGGACTGTGAAAAGATGTAAATAATTGTATAGTTGATAACTTTTCCTCAGATTTTGCTCTTTATTATAGAAATATTATGTTTGATTGTTATGATTATAGTGACAAAGGCGATAATGCATTTTTCCTCATCAATCGAATTTTACTTCTCGCCAAATTCCACATTAACAAGTGTAGATTTACAAACAAAAAAACGAAATCTTTGTATTTATGAAGGAAATTGAACAATACATGTCAACGAGCTCTCCCTCACAAAAGCAAAAAAACAATCAAAAAAAGAATGTATGCAATATCTTTAAATGAGTCTTTATGTGTCTTTATGTGAACCTAATGTCGTACACTCGCGTCTTTATTTCTACTTTATTTTGTGTTATATTTGTTTCTTTATGCTGTCTTTTCCTGTGTGACACTGCTTCTCGTTTTGTTTCTTCAATGTTTCTTTGGATACTGTGTATATTAACATTTAGAAATAAAGATAAACAATGACGCTTCCTCTTTACTTCCTTAACTTGCGTTTCTATGACAACCGGAGTCAAAGTACCCGCAACACGATTGGTCCACGAAGTGTCCTCAACCGGCGCGTGCGCACACGAGAAATTAACTTCCGTCTACGACCCGACGCGCGCCGCGCTGGGAGCGATAACGCTGCGCTAACCGCATGCGTTCTTTTAAGTTACTATTATTAGCGACGCCACTCTTTATACTTTGTAAACACCACACCAGCTGTGTTCAAGAAGGACGTCGGTGTACTTTGCATTTAAATTAAACATGGACCCGACAGGTAAGCACGTCTATTTGCTATGGCTAATGCGGCTAAAGAGCTGGCAGTGCAGGAATGTTGTGCTAAGCCACCATGCTCACCTGAACCTCTCTAAACCTGCTGCACTCTCTGTCCAGGTTACGTACAGGTAGACCCACACATCATGGTGAGTACATGGCGTGGATATCTACTTTTCATCCTAAACTTACCTAAGAAACAGACTAGAAACATAGCACACGGGTTTTGTTCGGCTAATTGTTACCTAGCCTCGACTCTGGCTCGTAGATATGATTTAAGTATTGGTGTTGTGCTTTTAACCTCCTTATAAACAACTGGATATCGTCTCCATTGTATAAGTATGTCCCCGTAGAGCACAGTAGTACAAACTCACTGCCTCCCACGACCGTGTTCAGTAGTGAAACTGTACATGGACACGTTTTATTAAGGTTTTAATATTTAACGTTTGGACGACCCAACGCTTCGGTGTTGTGTGATCGATGGCTTTCTGATCTCCCTAATGGGCTTCCGTAGTCTGCCATAGTGGACCTGGTGGGGAGACGTCGTGTGCCCCCTCGGCTGCTGGAGTTGGGCCTTTTAGGTAAGAAACTATGCATCGTTGTATCTAATATCGTGGAGAACTATGGCAAGCCGTTTGAACATCAATTGTATAATTCAATTTTGTAAATTTTGAATATCCGTAAATCAGTTTTGACTAGTCGAAATGTAATTTCTACATGTGAAAGTATTTGTAACATGTCAAAATTGTTTTACAGATATCTTAAATTAACATTTTAGCTAGTCAAAATGACATTTTGACATGTCGAAATGTCATTTTGACTAGTGAAAACTAAATCGCTACTAGTCAGCCCTACTGATTAAATGTGAAAACGGTTTGCCATAGAGAACATGTATCAAATGCTAAGCCACCATGAGATTTAATTTCTTCCTTGGTCGGCCTGACATGCAAGTGAATTGGTGGCCAGTTTTCTTGTATTTAGAAAAATAATCTCAAGCTCAACTTAAATGGATATGCAACTCATTTTGATCGTGAATCAGATCTGTGTCTCCTATTAATAATACTCCAATGTGGCGACTTTTCCAGGGGGGCTGGATTTCGACAGCTCAGTGTTTGAGGATTACGACAGGGAAGTCATGTATAGGTGTTGGCCGGAGCAGAATTACAGTCCCGCATCAGATAATAATAGCTTTACACGGAGTTCACTATACCTGCCGCATCACATAAAACCAAAAGAAACCAAAGAACCTCCTAAACCAAAGCTGCAGTGTGCACCCACAGAGCCTGTTGAAACCGTGAGTATGGATCCCATTGTGTTTTTAAGGTTGGATGTCATCTGTTGGCTTTGCCCGAGTTAGTTGGTAGTATTTATTGTGGGTGATTACATCAGAGCCCCTGTCCTCTTCCCTACCACAGCAAGCCGAAAAACGAGACAAGAAAATCAAAGCCAAGGCCGTTAAGAAGCGTCTCAAGAAACGGGCAAGTGCTTTGCTAACGTTGCACTATTTTAGCTGGTTTAGTGGGCTAGTGCAGTGGTTCACCAACGCCCAGTCGCTCAGCTTTTCATGTTCCCCAACAGAGACAAAAGGAGAGGAAACGCCTCGAGAAGCTCAAGAAGGAAAAGCAAAGGCCAAAAAAGAATGCAGAGGTATGTGTCTGGGGGAGGGTGATGGGTGGAGTGGGAATCAGAATAGTAGTAGTAGTAGTAGTAGTTTTTGCTTGAAATGGCCATTCCTAGTAGTTACACCAATGTTAGCTGACAAGATGCAGTGATGAGTTAAATCAGGGCTTGTTGTGACCACGGATGTATTCGGTTGCGATGCTTGTGGTGTCATTTACTTTTTGCAGGACTAATGAAAACTTAGTCGACTAAGCCTCTGCCTATCGACTAAGGGTTGGTCGACTATTAGGGGGCAGCCCTACCCCAAACAATGTAATGGTGGCGGTATACCACCATGCTCGGGGTTCAAAATTCACTTTTCTATTTACCTGCCATAGTTAAATCTACTGGCCAAGCAATTGTTTCAGTATGTAACCCTGAATTTTTTTACCTGCCAAATGTGGACATAGTTGACCGATTGTTGATTGTTTTTATCCATTTATTTTTTAAATTTTTTTTTTATATAAATTTTTTTTTGGGGCTTTTATTGCCTTTATTATAGGACAGCTGGAGATAGACAGGAAGGGGGGGCAGAGAGAGAGGGGATGACACGCAGCAAAGGGCCGCAGGTCGGATTCGAACCCGGGCCGCTGCAGCAAGTACTCAGCCTCGGTACATGGGTCGCCAGCTCTACCCACTGAGCTATCCGGGCGCCCATCCATTTAATTTTTAATGTATTTTTTCCTCCATTTTCATTTCTGAATTGGTTAATACACATGTTTTATTTGAAAAACGCTTCAAAAAGCAAAACTACAATATCACAGGTAGGTGCTGTGGCAGAAGTCAGTGGCTATAGCATCCATATTTCGGAGCGCTGTCATGCAGCCTAGCAAAGCAGAAAGGACCACATGTGTGGGAGATTCGATTTTAGGTCTCTTTCTGTGTTTAGTATAATGGGTGGCAGTGGATGGTTTTAAGCAGCGCTGGAAGTTATAGCACGGCTGTATGGCCGCGCCGGTGTGAGCACTGTCATTGGAAACACGACACTCTTAAGTTCCAATTAAGACACACCACTTTGAATTTATGAGGGTACTTCAGGTTCTTGTTTTTTTTTTTTTAAACAGCGGTTTGTACATTGTGCAAAGTTTCAATGAAATTGCACCGCACTATTATACTAGTACTATTCAAGAGCATGCGAAGGAAAAACACACACTATTCTGGATGACAGATTGCCAGAAAAGGTATTTACCAGCCTGTTGTTAGTAGGGAGAGCACTTTGATTGGGAACCCCTGCTGTACTTCTCTTCAGTTTCACACTCGCTTCTTCTTGTGCGGATTGAGTTGCTGGTCATTTTATACCGTTGGCCATAACCAACGGTATGTTTATACCGTTGGCCATAACCAACAACAACCACGTGAATGACTTCCCTCACACGGGGGCAACTCGTTTGCACCTTTCCGGCAGGAAAACGAAGAGACCAGAGAGACGAAGCAGAACGATAAGGCAAACTTGAGCCCGCTGAATTCTAGCGGTGGGGCTGACGGCCAGAGTTCCTCCTGTGACTCAGACTCCAGCAGCTGCAGCGACGACAGTGATGAGTCCGCTGAATCCGAGAGTGAATCTGAGGTACATCTGTCTTGATCGGTTGATTTCACTCTCTGATTTCACTATAGTGTATTTTTAGTTTTATTCACACAGGAAGAGGATGATGCTTGGTTGATGCTATATTTGGAAACAGTACTTATCTGTTAATGCTAACTGGTGTTTTCTATTACATGGAATATTGGACTGTATTCAAATCTTTAATTTTGATGAAGTCCTCTTTTTGTTTTTACGTTTGTGTTTTACTCCAGTACTAAACCTTCATAATGTATTGTAACTTGATCACAGTGTCCCTGTGTTGTTGTATTGCAGGAGTTGGATCTGGCCAGCAGCTTTGTGAATAAAGCCGCTCTTATTGTGAAGCGGAAGCTGGAGCAGAAGGAACCCAAGCACAAGCCAGATAGGAAGGAGGAGAAGAAAGCACCAGTAACACAAGAACCCGAACCCGAACCCACTAAAAACAAACCCAATGTCAAACCTGTCCAAGAACTGCCCGTCACCAGACAGGCCACAGTTACGAAAGATGTGAGCAGAGTTGATCTTTCCTATTTAATTCAAATCATTATTTTTTTCTTGCCGAGAACGAATGGGGATCAATCAGGACATTTACTAGGTTTTCAAAACTACCATACCAACTGGTACCAGCTGGTCCTTTAAACTGATGATGTATATCCACACATTTGCAGTATTGCATTACCTAATCAGTATTATGTTATGACTACGTGCCAATATAAATGTTCAACTGTTTATTACCATTAGTATTATTATTACCAAATAAGTATATTACAACATGGAGACAACCATTGGCCCAGTTTCTAGTATGCAAGATGAGCTAAAGTTTGGGTGGTTTTCTTTTCCCTGGCATACAAATGTATTGTAAAACCTTCAAAATCGAGTGTTTGCTCAACAAGTAGTAATGTCCCCATATTTCTTTATTTCTTTAGATGCTGGCAGCCCCCATCAATATTAACCCCACCTATGAAGATAATGTGAAAACAAGTAAAGAACTTGCAAGTGAGTATTAAGTTGCTGATGAAAGATAATTTCTTGTAATACACTTCATGTCGGCGAAGCATTGGGTTTAATGGAGCCTGATCATGGGAAAACACGCTGGCAGCATTAATCATCGGAGAACCATCAACGGATTTAGATCTGATATTTGCAAAACCAAGGTGAGGAGTGACCATCGTTGGGACCGTCGTTAATCCAGCCACCATGGCTGGCTTAATAGAGCGGCCAAGTTAATTTGCAGTACTCTATGGGGGTAGTGGACATGTCTAAAGAAGACGGGGCAACAAAAGGAATGTACACAATAAAGAAGTCAGGCTATTGACATTGCCGCAATATCAGACTACTTGTCTAGAGTGGTGATACAAATGCTAGCTGATGTAACACCTTTCAATTGGAGAGCGGAAGGGAGCTACTGCTAGGTGCACACAAACTGTACATCTTTAATAATGGCTTATTAAATTACAAGTAATAAAGTAAAGGTTATATTATTAAGATTAATTTTTCCACGACAGTTCTACAGGCCACATAAAGAACAAAAACGGTTTATAGTTTATAGATGTGTTCAGACATTACCTCAAACTTCTCTCTATTTCAGCACTGGGAAATCAGTATGCAAGTGCTGGACGCTTTGATATGGCTGTGAAGTACTTCACAGATGCTATTAAATACAACCCTAAGGAGTTCAAGTAAGAAGACCATCCACATGAATCATCCCAGATTTTCTCAACTGTCAATATTATAATAAACTGCAAACTGTTCCGGCTGCGTTGTCATCCACACACACCTGTTTGAACTGTTCTTGTTTGTCTTAGGCTGTTTGGCAACCGCTCCTTCTGTTTTGAGAAGATGCAGCAGTATGAGAAGGCTCTGACCGATGCCCAGTTGTCCCTCAACATGGCGCCCGGCTGGGTCAAAGGTCTTTATAGGAAGGGCCGGGCCCTGGCTGGTCTCAAGGTATGTCATCTGCATGGCTACGCCTGGAAATGTCAATCGACAATTCAGATTTTTCTGAATATATTCTGTATTCATATTTGATGAATGTTGGGCAATTTTGGTTATGGCATCCTACACATGGGTTATCTGCAATGTTGACATATTTCGGTCTAAAACTGGAACTTGTTTGTGCGGATTTTTTACACTATATTGTAGTTGTGACTAGCTTTGACTAGCAGTCTAATCCACACACCATGCAGCATTGGTCCCATCTGGTCCCGCCGGTTCCAGTCTAGAACCGTCTAGAGTGGCTTTAAAACACAGGGCCACTGGTACCTAAACTTGCACTGTGGCTCCTTCTGTCCTAGCGATACGAGGAGGCTGCGAGCACCTTTAAAGACGTCCTCAAGCTTGACAGCTCGTGCACGGAAGCTGCCCAGGAGTTGATGCGTGTGCAGATCACGCAGCTCATGGTGAGTGGAGCGCCACTCTCCCCCTGTTCCCGTCATGGCGCCCACATGACACCATATCACCTAGCGGCCATCTTGGCTGTGAATGCTAGCTGGTTGGGCAGGGGGGGGGGGGGGAGACCCTTTGTGGGGTTCTCACCAGTAACTGCAATTCACACGCCAGTAGTATCACGACTGCTGAAGTTGATTTATTGCAGATCCACCCATTCTGAACTTGACAGTTGTCTTGTTGTGAATGTTGAGGCTGGGTAAAGGTGGACTACAACGTGAGCCCTGGTGGTGGTTGGTGTGTGTTTTTTCACGTGAGACAATGTGGTGTGCTTGCAGGAGTGTGGCTTCACGCGGGAGCAGAGCTCAAATGCTTTAATAATCCACGGTAACCTGAACAAGGCTATGGAGGTGTTGTCCAAGTTGAATCCAACCCATACAGGTGAGCAGTGCACTCGCTCACCTTGATATCTTAACTCACGCAAGATCTTCTGCGCGCAAATACTGTTTTATCAGATTTACTCATAACTAGGGATGTCCGATATTATCGGCCCACCGATATTATCGGCCGATATTGGCATAAAAAAAATCAATATCGGAAAATATCGGTATCGGTTTTTAAAAAAGCTCAAAATGACTAAAGTGGCCTATGGCATGTTATACCTTGTTGGAAAGCTCTAATTGTCCTGAGTCGAATGCAAGCGACCATTTTCTGTTAGTACAAAGACGGTGTGAAATAAATAAACACTTTGTTTGAAATCATTTCAGACATCTGTTATGTTTCAAGTGAGGACGTGGTTTGATGACATCAAACGCGCCACGCCGTCTCAATAACAAGCCTGGGCATGTGCGGCCGTGTAGTGGGACGCTAGTTTTAGCTGTAGTTATGTCGGTGGTTTGGAATTATTTCAAAGTTTCTACGTTGAAAACACGGCTGCATATATCGGTATTGGTATCGGTTGATATCGCTATCGGAAATTAAGAGTTGAACAATATCGGTTATCGGTAAAAAAGCCAATATCGGACATCCCTACTCATAACTTATGATACCATGGCCATTTAAGCCAATGTTAATGGCTAAATGTTGTCTTAAATATGCCAATGTCAAAACTTTATGTTCACCTCACAAATCACCATACTGTTTTCAGTGGGGGTACAATGTACAACACAATAATTTCTAAGACAGTTGGTTTAATGGAGCATGATCGGGGGGAAGACAGTTGATGCACAGCATCTAACAAGCATCTCCAGAGAAACAATGGGGTACATAACAATGGCAACTAAAGGAGTCAAGGGGTTTACCATGGCTGCTGCATCACATTCAGTGACGATACAAATGCTAACTAACATCACCTGTCAGTTGGGGAGAGGAAGAGAGAATGTATACAAAGGTAATTAATATAAGGGGTATAATTTCACTAGTAATAAATAATAATGAATTTTATTTAAAAAAGCGCCTTTCAGGTCACTCAAGGACACTGTACAAACAGAATACATTAAAATCACACAGTTAAAATATACAAACACAAGATAAAATAGACATAATAAAGAAGGATCAACATAATAAGGTAAAATAAATAGGGCAAGTATGGCAGTATGACAGTATGGATTATTTTGACAGAATCAGAGTGAGTATGCAGTCCGGAACAGGTGGGTTTTGAGTCTTGATTTGAAAAGGGGGAGAGAGTCACAGTTCCGGAGGTCGGGAGGTAGAGTGTTCCAGAGCTGGGGAGCAGAGCGACTGAAGGCTCTGCCCCCCATAGTGCTGAGGCGGGCAGGGGGCACAGAGAGGTGGATGGAGGAGGAGGATCGAAGGGAACGGGTGGGGATGTTGATGTGCAGGAGGTCAGACAGGTAGGGAGGGGCGAGGTTGTGGATGGCCATGTATGTAAACAGGAGGAGTTTGTAGTTAATTAAATAAATAATATTATTATTACTTTTTCCACAACAATATACCAGAGTGAATATAGAGTAAGGGATTACATCTGTTTTGTGTGTTCATAGCCTTCTAAGAGTGTTAAAGTGGCTAACCAACTGTTGGACACATCTAATGCAAAACCTGTGGTCATGTTTCAGGAACCCTATATAAAGTCCCTATACTACCCCCGGCTGTCAGGGAGAATTCGCCCAGAACCACAGCTGTTTCCTCAGGCGCCCCGAGAGCGCATCTTCCCCCTGCGTTTCAGCATCAACACGACCCGGTACCCAACGGCAAACCCTTAAACTACAATACTTCAAATGTAGCGCCCAAGGCGGCTCCTCCTCCCCCTCACGGCCATACTGTAAAGAGCAACCCAGAACATCCTAAGCCTGCACCGTGAGTATCGATGCCATCTCGTCATGCAAATAGGCTCTGATCTCCTCAGAGGGTTTGAATGAGGACAGAACCTACAGCATTATTTTATACTTATAGATCATTATTATAACACCATTATGACAAAGAGCATTATAAAATATTGTATTGCTCCAACAATTAAAGGACCACGTGTTTTATCCAATTGAGCCTACTAATGGCAATAACATGACATTTTCTTACAGTGAATTGTTTCCAATTTGGGTGGGAAACCTGCTTCCTTCAATGACCGAGACCGTGATATATGACCTATTCAGCAGGTAAGACCATTCGCCGATCGTTAATGCTGACACACTCACTCACTCTCACTTAAATTATTCATTAGCCATGCCTTGACGAGAGGGGTCTTAAGGGGTCTTCATAAGTGGAAGACATTATTAGGTGTCTTGGTATAGGATGTTAACTAATCTTTCTACCACCATCGGCCATTGTAGATTCTTCCTAATTTAAATAGGATCCGCAAGGTTTAGGGATGTGACAGAATAATTGGTTATTTGGTAATTCGATTATTCGTTCATAACGGCAAAAAAAATATTTTTGGGGTCAACTTTAAAAAAAAAGAAGTTTTTACTTGTTTGACTTCTTTGATCTTAAACATAGTAATCTATGCTATTTTTAAGTTTCTAAAACAATAGAAGCCTGTCCCAACACTGCTAATGCTTAATGGTTTTGATAAAAAAGGGTTTTAATAATGAACGTATTTAGCAGCCATTTCATTTAAACGAAGGCAAAAGATACCAAAAAGCTCTACCTACTAATAATGGGTTGGTAATTTAATAAACATGAATAGAACAGAACAGGTAGCGATCTTTTGTGGCGATCCGTCTCCCACAATAGCACCTGTGTGATTTATCTTTGGGTGAATAGCGCTCGTCCACAATGCTCAAACCACCTATTCGCTTTGTGATAACTGGAAGTAGGCCTACTCTCATACTATGGAAGCTAAAAGGAAGTAGGCCTCCTCTCATACTATGGAAGCAGTGTCTTCTGAAGCGTTTAGGTTGCGTAACCGAGTCGAACTATTAGTGGATCTGAAGGCCACTGATGTCGTTATACGTTATACTGTAGTTTTGTCCTTTGCGTTTGCATTTGTTTTAATGAATTGAACCGCTTCAGAAAGGAAAAATGCAATTCTGCAGCAGCGCTCTCTGTCGGCTCGATTCAGACGGGGTTTAACAAGATGTTAAACCCAACGCATGCAAATTATTAATTAGGCATTTCATTGAATGCGCGAGGGAGACGGAGGAGAGGATGGATGTGTGCTCCGACAGGAGATCCGCGCTTCCACATTTTCAGATCACGACAATGTCAAGGCCAATATCAATACCCGCGCATCCTTAAAAAGTCTTAAATTCATGTTTCTAAATTTAAGGCCTTAAAAAGTCTTAAATTCGTTAAAAATATCATATGCTGGTCTTGAATACTGTAACTCAAGGTCTTAAATTTGTCGGGGCAGGACTATTTATTTATTTATTTTTCTCGCGGGACTTTTCGGGAAGGACATGTAGAGAGGCTTCTTTCTTGCTAGCTGCATATATAAACGGTTATCAGCGCGCTTGCTAGCTAGTCTGCAATGCTTGGGTTGTAATACAGCGGGATCCCCCCCACCATCACGTGTTTTAGGTCTTAAATTTCATTCAAGGTGGTATTAAAAAGGTCTTAAAAAGTCTTAAATTTGACTTGCTGAAACCTGCAGATACCCTGCAATAGATTATTAGCTGTTTGGCACCCCTCAATATTTAGAGTACAATGCAGCTGCAAATATTTTGCACCGCATATAGGAACAAGGTGTTAATTTCTGATGCTATCGGCGAATCTGAATAATCAATTATTCGCTCATACCACCCACCGATTATTCGAACATGAAAAATGTGAGTTCACATCCCTAGCAAGGTTAAGGTCACTTTCCAACACTGAGTGAGCCTTGCATTCGTTGTTCTTTAAAAAAAATACCCTTTGCTTTACCACCTCACCCCTATCCTGTTGTTGGTTACGCTGCTCCACTCGTTGGCGGCGTGTCCTTGGTACTAGAATAGCTTGTGGTCAGGCCTTGCTCTTGGAAGATACAGGGGTTATTGTGTCTTCCCATGCTTTTCATAAAACATACTTAAGTAGCGTTGCAAGAGGTTAGGTAAATGGAGCAATGTAATCATTTAAAAGTACTTCAGGTAGAGTGGGTTTGGATTTACTCTAAGTGTACAGCAAACAAAACAATCAGCATATATAGTGGTCCTTATGTGTACAATATATTTAATTAATATGTCTCTTTCTTGCAGGGTTGGAAGGATCCATAGTATTAAGGTTTTAATTAGCAAACGATGTGCCTTCGTCAACTTTACCACCCAGGTGCATTGCGACCATGCAATCCATCGGTTTCATGTGAGTACGTCTAACAATCGAACGGCACACAATGAGTTAAGTGATGCAACTCCCGAGTGAACCTCAAACCCTTAGCCTGGACCATATGTTTGGCAGCTTGCTGTCCAAATATGAGTGCATAATGCTAATATTAGGGATGTAATTTTTTTGATGGATAACTTTGAAGGTTTTGGTAAATGAGTGACGCAAACGATACTTTCCCCGAATCCGCAGTTGTCGTATAAAGTCCTGTTTTAAAGCTCACCTATTTTACCACCAGGTGTGATTAAGAATACTTTTTTTAGGACACTTGTTGATTGCAAAGTATTTGATTTAATTAAGGCATGATCATGGGAAGACACATGGGAGCATTTACCAAGCATCTTCAACGAGACAATCGTTGTTAATGATACTTATGCCGTCTTTCCACTGGTAGTACCAGCTCATCTCGCCATGCCTTAGTGTGGCTCTACTTGGTTTGGTTTCAGACGTGTTGCGTTTCCATCTAGAATTAGTATCTCTTCAAAGTGGGCGGGTCGTCATCAGTGACATACTTACCCACGCGAAACATAAACTGGGCTGGCCAACAATGGAGGTCTTGCTGCTCAGTCTGTGTTCTTGTGTTGCGTTGTTCCTTCCATGTTGATCAGTAATCGCTGAACGCAGATGCTAGTATTTAAAGGTAGCGGGTGTCAGGCTCGGACGTTGCGCTCATCATGAGTCGTCAAGTGACGTCACTCTCTGTCCAATCAGTGGCCGGCTGCCAGCTTACGTCACACAAAAGTATCAGCTCAGCTCAGCTGGAACTTATACGGAGGTGCTACTCAAATAAGCACCAGGTACCAGATATTGGCAATGGAAAGGCAAAAAAGCCGCGCTAAGTCGAGGCGAGCTGAGCTGGTACTACCAGTGGAAAGACGGCATTATAGGTAACCTTTTACATTGTGGGCAGTGACAACGAGCGAAACAAAAGGTGAGGGGAGTGACCATCGTGGAGAGTTAAGTGTTGGCCATGACTGTGGCCAGCCATGGCGGTAAAGGACAAGTTGATTTGCAGTACACGATAGGGGGAGCTAGACATGTAAATGCTAGACAACTAAAGGAATCTACACAATAAAGAAGTGAGTAGATGGCATGGCCTCAATGCCAGTTTCATGGCTCCAGTGACAATGCGAATGCTAACTAACTTGACACCTTTCAATTGGGGACAGAGTGATACATCTAGTTACAAAGATACTTCATACAAAGGTTTAACTATACTATAGAAGCTTATATAATTTTTGTTGTATACAATTACAACCCATTTCAAATTTTACCCTCTAGTGACATCACAAGGTGGAGTGTCCACCCAGATGTATGATGGCTAGATCAGCCTACCAGTTGCTACAGTCCATTGGGTAGGCCGGTAGACTGATCTAGCATATACATATATCTTGGTGGACACTCCCACTTGTGATGTCACTAGAGGGCAGATTTAAAAATGGCTTGTAATGGCTTATCACACTCCCCTGTTGGTAAAAAGGGACCTTTTAATAAACAAAACAAAACTTTACTGTATTTATTATAACATGACACAAAATGCCATAGCTCCATCCATAGTATTTGGAAATGTCTTGTTCTACAAGGGTGCTCGGATCCTGTGATCTTAATTTTGATTTAGTCTTTAGTTTAGGCAGAAAAGTCACCTATTTGGGTCCTCACCAGTTTGCACCCCTGGTTGTAATGGTGCTGTTCAGGGCTACGAGCTGATGGGCAACAAGCTGGCGCTACGGTATCCGGACAGAATCCCCCAAGGCATGGGCATGTCCAAGGCTGCCCTCAAGGCTGAAGACCTGCAAGATGACCTCTTCAGGTGAGGAAAAGGTTTTTTTCTATCTCTTCGTTAGCCCCTCTCTCTCTCTCCCCCCTCATTTGCCCCTCTCTATGCTCTTCTCCTTCCCTACCTCTCCTACATGCTACACTTTGTACTAATGGAGAACACACTGTAGTTCCAGACAGAGGGAGTGTGTGCACTGGAGGAAGAACGGCTGTGGTCATGGGTCCAACTGCTTCTACAGACACGTCCCCGAGAACAGAGGCGTGGACCAACGCACATCTGCCCAGCACTTCTCTCAAGATGGCCCCCGACCTTCATCCTGAACACCAAAAGAACCACCTGTTAAATGCGTGAAATTAAAACAAGGATGTAGTCTTTTTCAGGATTATTTTTAAAGAAATTTTACCAATGTCAAACTAGGCCCATTCAAAATGGTATTGGATAGCAACATGGTTATTACCAATGTACATTGCTGCCAGCATATAGAATGGATAAGAAACGTCATACTTGCAAATGGGGCCTAGTTCATGATTGTACAAAAGCTTAAATGTTGCTTTGTTTTACCTATTAATCCAGTTTGTACCGCTAGCGTTGCTCAACAATCACTGGAAGTTTTAATTTGAGCATTTTTTTTAATCAAGTCTGCACAACAAAGTGTATTTAAGCCCCAAAGTATTAAAAGATGCTAAATTCATTCCTGGTTGTTGATCCCCCCCCCCCTCGTCTATTTAAAGAAGCCAACAGATGGCAGCACAGGGAAGTGATTGCATTGATTAAATTGCGAGCTCCCAGAATCCGCTTTTGAACAGGAGCGGGCTTTAGGGGGCCTGGCTCGACCTACCCCAGAAAGCAAGCCCAGTTCCAGTTTTCAATAGGCCCGTACCACCGTGCCACTTGTCCGGGATTTACTCGTCAATGTGGACTTTAGTGAAACCTTTTGTGGTTGAACAAGAACCTGTAACAGACTAAACGTGACCATAGGCCGTCTTATGTTCTCCGCTATGGTTATACTATTAGGTTAGGTGAAAATGCTATACGTTACGTGATGTGGTTATTTGTAATAGTCAGCGATAGTCTGCCTAGGGATGCTGGCTGGCTGGGCGATGGGTCTGAGTTGTAACACAGAGGGAAGCCAGTGCGGGACTCGCCGTCTCTGATTGGTCAGTGTGGTGGTTGTTGCTCAACGTGTAGGCAGGAGGTCAATATGCATGTAGTCGTAACGGATACGATGTTATAAAGGTGAGTGGACGCAGTTGGCGAGAAATGTTTGCACATCTGTTATGTTCAATAACTCACGGACCACGTCGTCTCTTGTTGCTGCAGTTTTATTGCGCTCAGCACATCACAGGTAACACAACACTTCTTCTTAACCACACTAGGGGCGCTGCCGTAAACCCCTGCTGTGTACTGTCGTGACTACTGCCACACCTGGTGTGGCTCATACACTGTGTGTGTGTGTGTGTACGTGTGCGCGTGTGTGTGCGTGTCATACGCAACATTTTCCCCCCTCCCACAGGAAACCCCAGAACCCATGGCCGGATCTACCATATGGGCAACCTGGGCAGTTGCCCAGGGGCCCTTGAGCCGAGAGGGGCCCTTTGCGATTGGGTGTATATATATTTTCTATTCCCCCCCCGCTGAGCGCATCTGAAATGCTCCGCCAGCCCCCCCCCCCCCCCCCCCCCCCCCCCGCTCAACAATCGCGCAACTGAAATGCTCCGCCAGCCCCCCCCCCCCCCGCTCAACAATCGCGCAACTGAAATGCTCCGCCAGCCCCCCCCCCCCCGCTCAACAATCGCGCAAGTGAAATGCTCCGCCAGCCCCCCACCCCCCGCTCAACAATCGCGCAACTGAAATGCTCCGCTAGCCCCCCCAACTGAAATGCTCCGCCAGCCCCCCCCCCCCCCCCCCCCCCGGTTGCCGGTCCGGGGGGGGGGGGGGCCTCTGGACTGACGGTGCCCAGGGGCCCCTGGGGTTACTGATCCGGCCCTGCCAGAACCCCAACATGTACTTGAACTCACAACCTAACTAGGTAAACTGGTAGACTGCCAGTTACCAGCATAGCCATGTGGATTATTCTGCCACGTGACAGGCTCTGCTCGGAACGCTAATCACGAATGTCAAAAGTCTGTGATATAGTCTTCGAGGTACCTCGGCCTGACCCGGGCCCGGGCCAGGCGGGCGTCAGGATCCGCCAGAGGCTCCGCCACCTCAGGCGGGCACCTGACAGGAGCCGGTGGCTGCTCAGCAGGAAGATCAAAGTCCACAGCCGCGAAGTCCAAGTCTGCTTCAACCCCTGGGTTCAGGACAACAGGCGGCGCCACCTTTCGAAGCCGGCTTGCGTGCCACCGTGATCCGTCAGTCAGGCGAAAGGTGGCAGGCCCCAGCTGATCAGTGACTTGCATCGGCATGGACCAGAAGGAGAGTAGCTTGTGATGTCGACTGGGCCGACGAACCCGGACCCAGTCTAGCACTGTGAAGGGAGGTGGTCTCACCCTCCGTCTCTTGTCAAACCGCTGTTTCATGCGGCACTGGACGATCTGCGATCCTGTTGCTCTGGTGGGGCGTTGCTGCTGGTGCAGCGACCACAGGAGGCCGCAGCCGATCCAGGGGAAGTTGCAGCTCACGCCCCATCATCAAAAGGGCCGGAGAGCTGCCTGTAGTGGAGTGTGGCGTTGCACGGTAGTGCAGTAGAGTGCTAAGTAAGGCCGCCGAGAAGGGAAGGCCATCCGCCTGATACCGTTTTTTAGCGTCTGGTTCAACCGTTCCACCCCCCCGTTGGCCTCCGGGTGGTAGAAGGCGGTGCGGACATGCCTGATACCCTTGTCCTCCACAAAGGCTGCGAACTCTGCAGAGATGAACTGCGGGCCATTATCCGTAGTGATGGCGTTCGGGACGCCCCAGCGAGCAAACAGAGAGGCCAGAAAATCTGTGACCACTCGGGTCGTAACGGACCCTGTCGTGATCACCTCTGGCCACTTTGAATGGAGGTCATAGGCTACCACCAGGAAGCGTTGATGCTGTGGGACGCCATGGAGCTCCCCGCAGATGTCCACTTGGATGTGTTCCCAAGGTGTGGGCGGCCATGGCAAGGGTTGCAGTGGAGGGTGCGGGGGCGGGCCAGTCTTACCGCTGACAAGGCAGGCCGTACAGTCCTTGACCATAGTCTCTATATCCCTGTCAATGCCTGGCCACCACGCTAGGCCCCTGCAACGTTGCTTCACCTTCACGATGCCCAGATGGCCCTCGTGTGCCATAGACAGTATACGTGCCCTCAGGGTGCTGGGAACAACCGTGCAGAGACCCCGAGCGACGCAGACGTCGTTCCAGCAGGACAGGTCATCCCTAACCCGATGAAAAGGCGCAAGCTCCTCCGGGACTTTAGGGGGCCACCCCTCCCGGATGTAGGTGCGGACCTGGGAGAGTGTGGGGTCCTGTGCAGAAGCGAGTTGGAGGTCCTGGAGCGAGACTGCGGCCTGCAGCGGGGTGTGGAGCATAAGGATGAGCTCCGGTTCGACTGTGTCAGGGCCTGGATCTGGTGTAGGGTTGGGGGTGGCTCGGGAGAGCAAGTCCGCCACCACATTGTCCCTGCCAGGAGTAAACAGCGTGGTGAAGTTGTATTGTTGAAGTCTTTCGGACCAGCGGTGAATCCTCAGCGGTTTGTGGCCTGACCCCGCTGTAGTGAGCAGGGCTGTTAGGGCCTGGTGGTCTGTCCGCAGGGTAAAGTGCCGTCCATACAGGAACATGTGCCACCGCTCACACGCCCAGACACAGGCCAGCGCCTCCCGCTCCCCCACGGAGTACTTTTGCTCAGCTGAGGTGAGCGACCGGGAGGCAAATGCCACAGGGCGCTCCACGCCACAATGGAGTTGGGAAAGCACAGCTCCGACTGCCGTGTTGGAGGCATCACAGGTCAGGAGTGTGGGGCTTGCCTGGTCAAAATGTGCAAGCACAGGCGGCGAGGTGAGCTGCAGCTTGAGTCGGCGCACAGCGGCGGAGCAAGCAGGAGTCCAAGTCCAGGTAGCGTCCTTTTTCAGGAGCTGTCGCAGTGGAGCAGTGGTGGCAGAGTATTCGGGAAGGAAGCGAAGGTAGTAGGCCGTCATCCCCAGGAATGACGCTAGTTGGGCCGGGCTGGACGGCTCAGGGAGGCGCTGCACGGCCTCCACATTGGAGTGGAGCGGGCTGAGGCCGTCAGCAGTCAAATGAAACCCCACAAACTCGATGGCTGGCACAGCGAAGATGCACTTTTCCCCGTTCAGAGTGAGATTATGGCTGGCGAGGACATTGAGCACCCTAGTCAGACGCTCATCGTGGAGGGCTGTTGCCGCGCCATGTACCACTATGTCGTCCAGGTAAATTGCCACGCCTGGAATGCCAGCAAAGATGGTGGCCATGATTTTCTGGAAACAGCTGGGGGCGGAGCTGAGTCCGAAAGGCATGCGGGAGTAGCGAAAAACCCCCATGTGGGTCACAAACGCCGTGCGGTTGCGACTGTCAGGGTGTAGTGGAACCTGTAGATATCCCTGGCGGAGGTCGAGCTTTGAGAACACAGTGGAGCCATAGAATTTGGCAGTCAACTCCTCCGCTGTGGGTAGTGGATACCTGTCCGGGATCACAGCTTTGTTCACTGGCCTGAGGTCGATACATGGGCGGAGACCCCCTGATTTTTTCTTTGCCACCACCAAGTTGGAGATCCAAGGGGATGCGTCCACACGCTCGATGATGCCCGCCTCCAGGAGTTTCTGCAGCTCAGTCGTCACCTCATCGCGCAGGGCAAGGGGCAGGCGGCGCAGAGGCTGAATGACAGGACGTACCTCCGGGTCGAGAAGGGGCTGGTGATTGAAAGTGGTGAGGCAGCCTAAGCCAGCGAACAGGGAGGGCCAGCGTTGCTGCCAAGGAGGGCTGACAGTGAAGATGGTGGACCCTGTGTTGTCCATGAGGGAGAAACCCAGATCACAAAACAAGTCGTAGCCCATGACGGGCCACTTGGAAGGTGAATGATGGGAGGGTTCTGGTCCCATAGTTCACAGTGAAGTCGATTGTGCCCACCATGCCAATTTTAGTGTGCCCATAGCCATACAGAGTCTCCGCATCAGCAGTAAGCGTCCGGAGTGGGAAGAGCTGTCGGACAGTAGAGGCGTTTAGGAGTGACCGTGAAGCCCCTGTGTCCAGCAGCAGTGGCAGGCGCACCCCATCCAGTTCCACTGTACACCACTTAAACGGCCGGGATGTGGAGCTCACTGAGTGAATGGTCGTTGGTGCAAGCGGACCACGTCGGGCTGGCAGCAGCAGGGGCAGAGCGGCAAACTCTGGAAAAATGGTTGTGTCTGCCACAGCGTCGACACGTCTGTCCCTTGGCAGGGCAGGTTGATGCTCGTGTCGAGTGTGATGAGGAGCCACAGTTACCGCAGGTTTGGCGTGCTGCCGCACCCTGACGCGCTGTAAAGTTTATTTCAGAGTCATCCTGGGAGAGCCCAAAGTTAGGAGACTCAGTAGCCTGCGCCACTGTCTGTGTCATTAGCATGGGGTGAGAGGGGAGGAGGCTGGGGGGTGCTAGCTGCGCTGCTAGGCTAGCTGTAGATTCTAGCTGAAATGCCATGTCCACAGCCTTTGAGAGGGTCAAATCATCAGGAGACATCAGTAGTTTCTCCCTGAGTTTGGGGTTATTTGTGTGTTCAGCTAGCTGATCCCTTATCAGTTCATCCTCCAGCGCCCCAAATTTACAGAGGCTGGCCAAACCCCGCAGGTCGGCTACGTAGTGGTGGACTGACTCACCCGTCTGCTGCCGACGTTGTCGGAAAACGATCCGCCGGAGCATAGTGCTCTGTGGAGCAGCGAAATGTCCAGACAGCTTTGTGACACACTCATTGTAGGATGGAGAGGGTCCGAGAGTCGAAAAAATCTGTTGTCCTTCGCTGCCCAGATTATGGACGAGCAGGGCACGCTTCCGTGCCTCGCTAGCATCATCCAAGCCGGCGGCTAATAGGAAGTTTTCGAACGATTCGTGCCAGCGGGGCCACGGGACTGCCGGCTCCCCGGGTAAAGCGAGGAACGGAGAGAGAGGTGGGAGTGGAAACTCCATCTTCGTCGCCAATGTTATGTTCAATAACTCACGGACCACGTCGTCTCTTGTTGCTGCAGTTTTATTGCGCTCAGCACATCATCACAGGTAACACAACACTTCTTCTTAACCACACTAGGGGCGCTGCCGTAAACCCCTGCTGTGTACTGTCGTGACTACTGCCACACCTGGTGTGGCTCATACACTGTGTGTGTGCGTGTCATACGCAACACTATCCAAAAGCCACCCATCAGAACTGGGCCCAGTTTCCCGATAACGATGTACGATCCATCTTACGATCCTTATTACGAATCATCTTTCAAACGATCGTTATTTTTTTCCGTGCGTTTCCCGAAACTCCTCTTAACATGAACGCGCGTGCACAGATCTAACGATCGATCGTAGCCTTGTACCTGTCCACTGACACGGTGCTGAAATACATATTATACCGTGGTCTGGGTGAATACTCGATTCTGATTGGCTGGAGGGTGTAGGTTGAAAAGTACACCTAGGAAAGACGTTGACGCTATGGCCACGTTGCTTGGCAACGCCTGCATACGGGAGATATTAAATAGTCCGCTCGACTTCGTAAAAAAAAAGAAACCTCACGATTTTAACTCTAAAACACATTCAAGTATTATTAATTGATTAAATATGTCTTTCTTTCGTAAGTGACCATGGTATAAACGGGATAATGCCCTTCGAGGTGCCCTTAACAGAACCGTCCTCTGCGGTTCACGCCTCCGCGTCGTCCATTCATTACTGTTAATATAATTTAATATAATATAATTTAACCAAGCCAATCGTTCGTTATGGTAGTCGTGACCATATGTTTGATTCGGGCATAAAAAGAATTTGGAAAACGGAAGAAAAGCCAAAGGTACAAGACTGTGTACATTATTTGTTGACCGAGTGAGGAACTACTCATCCCGAATCAAACATAATATGGTCACGACTACCATAACGAACGATTGGCTTGGTTAAAGGCTTAATACTCTTTTTATAAGGATTCTACGAAAAGTGGACGAGATAAATGCATGGGAAATTTACTTCCGGCACCGGAGCTGTTAAAAAGGGGGCGGTCACTGTTACGCTCTATGGGTCTTGGCTCAGATCTGCATATTCAAAACATTACAAAATTAACCCATTATGCCCTATATTCCCAAAACAGATTCCTTATTAATGGCAAATGTACATTTGTTTAAATATCAGCAGGAAATGCACTTAATTGTGTTTTTTTATTTTAACCCTTGGTATACGATATAAATTGTTAAGCATACTCTTACAGCGTGGTGTACGACTAGCCCGCCTCACTTCCGACTAGAGAGTAGCGGTAGGATGTCCATGACTGCAACAACACCACAGGACATTACATTTAGGGCATTTAGCTGACGCCTTTGTCCAAACTAAAGCGACTTACAATAAGTACATTTGTTAGGAGAAAGTGCAACAGTAAATCGCTATCAGTAGAGGAAGGATTTCACAAGAACAAGTTACAAGCACCCCCAATTGCTAAGTTAACCTATTGCTAGTATACAACAGAGATAACTGCGAGAATACTAAGCGCAGAATATCAAAGTAAGACAAGTGCCAGGAAAAACAAACAGAATAATTGCAAAGCAGTGGGAGGGGGAGGGGTAGTAGAGGAAGGATGCAAAGCGGGGTCCAGGTGAACTCTGAACAGGTGGGTCTTGAGTCTGGGTCAGGAGCTGCTACAGGGAGTGAGGGGTCACGTGGGAGAACTTCGGCAGGTTAAACACGAGTCGTGCTGTCCCGTTCTGGATGTGCTGCAAATGCTTGATCGAGGAGGCAGGGAGTCCAGCCAGGAGCGAGGTGGGAGATGATGAGTGCTTGGACCAAGAGCTGTGCTGCTTCCCTCGTGAGGAAGGGTCAGATCCGGCGGATGTTGTAGAGAGCAAATCTGCAGGATCGGGTCACCGCTGTGATGTTGACTGTGCAGCGCAGTTGGTGATCCAGTATGGCGCCGAGGTTCCTCACAGTTGGTGAAGGACCCACCACAGCATCCTCAACAGTTACCAGTAGGTCCATGTGAGCGCAGTCCTTCCCCGGCAAGAAGAGGAGCTCAGTCTTGTTGAGGTTGAGCTCCAGGTGGTGTGCAGACGTCCAGGTGCTGATGTCTGCCAGACATTCTGAGATGCGAGTTGCAATCCGGCTGTCAGAGGAGGGGAAAGAGGAATAGTTGAGTGTTGTCTGTGTAGCAGTGATAGGAGAAACCATGTGAAGTGAGCCTAAAGATCTAGTGTATAGGGAGAACAGAAGCGGTCCTAATACTGACGCCGGTGTCAAGGGAGCAGGGTTCGGACAAGGAGCCATTCCATGTGACCTGGTAGGTGCGATTCGTCAGGTGGGTGGGTGGCGAGGAGGAACTGTTGGTTCATGGTGTGAAAGTGGTGGTAGGGAGGATAGTGGTAGGGGTAAAGGGGAGCTGATGGCCTTCACCTTAGTAAAGTAGATGACAAAGTCATCAGCTGTGAGGGAGGAAGGGGATGGAGGGGGGGGCGGGGTGAGGAGAGAAGAGAACATGGAAAAAAAGTTTCCTAGGGTTGGAGGCAGAGGAGTTGATCTTGGTGCGGTAGAAGGTAGATTTGGCTGCTGACACAGTAGAGGTGAAGTCTGAAAGGAGGTGATGGTACCGAGAGAGGTTGCCAGAGCAGTCTGATCTCCACTTTCTCTCAATTTCCCGTAGCTCTGTTCTACAAGCCTGCAGAGATTCGGACAGCCAAGGGGGAGGGGGAGAAGATCGTGCTGGTCTGGAGAAAAGGGGACAGAGGGAGTCCAAGGAGGACAAGAATGAGGATAGCAGGGTCGAGGAGGCTTCCACGTTGGACAGAAGAGAGAATTGCTCAGGAGATGGTAGAGAAGAGAGAACAGATGAGGCTAGAGTAGGGGGAGAGAGAGATTTCAGGTTACGATGGGAGGTGACAATATAAGGAGTAGGGAAAGGAGGTGGAGGACTTCAAGGGGAGAGAGAAAGCAACAAAGTGATGGTCAGACACGAGGAGCGGGGCAATGGACAGGGCTGAGGTACAGCAGGACCTTGTGAAGACAAGGTTGACTTGGTTCCCAGCACTGTGGGTAGGAGGGGAGGGGGAGAGTGTTAGGTCAAATGTGGGGGAAAAAAATTAGTTAAATCAGATGAGTGCAACTTCTCTGGCTGGATGTTGAAGTCACCTAGGACAACGACTGGTGTGCCGTCTTTAGGAAAGCAGCTCAGGAGGGCATCCATCTCATCGAAGAAGTCGTAGAAAGGGCAAGGGACGGTAGATCACTGCAATGTAGAGCTTGATGGGAAGGGTGACTGCCACAGCGTGGAGTTCAAATGCAGATCTACAACATTACAGTTGCTTTGTCACTCATCCCTTTGAATTAGCGAAGCTAACGCAATATTTCAAATGGTGACCTAAATGTGTATACGCAATAAAAATGTTGAGTCAGCAGCAGGCCACCGAGTCAATGAAGCAGAGTTCATGTTATTTCTAACTGACAGAATAGGAGATATTCTATTATCCTAATGAACGTAGCGCTAAAATAAAAGGGTATTTTTGTTGTTCACAGCAGGTGTGGACATGGCGAAGAACCTAAAGGTTCACACCGGTGATTCAACCGCACGAGGCCTCTGCACATTTCAACCGTCACTGAACATGACGTAAACCGGGGCTCATTAATCACACTTGTCTGAGGGGAAATCTACATTAGCCAGATTGGGATTTTGAGACCCCCTCTCCGAAACAAGCCATGCAAGTAAATTATGCTAATATGCAGAAGAACACACATTCTTCTCGCTGCTGTATAGCGCTGAACCCCCCTGGAGGTGTCGGGTGGGCTTCAAAATACCGTCAAGCCTGACTGGATACACATTTGCTTTTAAAAATGGAAAAGCAAAGATATGTCATAACGCTATTTGTATATGTCATTTTGAGCATCCTGATCAGAATAAGCCATGTGTTTGTGTAATTTGGGGTATAATGGGTGAAACCAACTGATGAGTGTGGTGTGGAGAACACTGTGTCCAGTGGTGTGCCGGATGCCATTGGGTAGTACAATGTTCCCTAAAGTGGGAGGTGCAGGGGGGCGCAGGGAGATAGGATTGAAGGGATAATGTAATGTATTGTAGTGAGGGAAAATTGCACACTGTATAAAAAGCAAAGCACAAGCGGAACGAACAATTAGAAATGTGTTGCACACAAGAGCCGTAAATAAATGACTGCCCGCTCATGTGCACCGGAGTGCCAAACATCCCGGCCCTGGCGTGCGGTTCATACGCTGATTCCACGTGTGTCGCCCACCTCTGAAGTGTCTAACTGCTTGTCCACAATGTTACAGCAAAACGGTGACTGTAAATGCCATGGCCATGCATGGACTTTATGCACGGCCACAATTTAGTAGTATTTAGTTTTTTTTTTCTCTCCCTCTCTCTCATATATATATATATATATATATATTTAAATCAAGACTAAACACTTGCTCTACAACTGACGAGGCAAGTGATAGCAACAAGGATGGCCATTTAATAGCTTAGTGCGATACATTGATGAAATGATTTGTCCGAGGATTTTCTGTTCTGTAACTGAATTCATCACTTTGCTGAGCTAGGGGTTCATTCATTTAATTAGAATTTTTTTGTTGTTTTTTACCAAGAATGGTGGAAATATGTTATATTTAACGCCACTCTCGTTGCCTGTAAATATTTCACTGAATAAAACCCTACCTTCTCCTCATGTTGGGTCTGAAGTGAGAGGACATTGATGGTCTGGGTCATGGGGAGGTGGGGGAGTTGAGGAAGTGGACTGGAACTCACACCCCTCTGGTGGACCTGTGGAGTGTGAACACTGCAATGCTAAACGTCATTTGATCACACACAGGCTAGATGTGTTTGTGCCGCTGGCGCACATGCACACACAGAAGAAACAGAGTTTAGTTAAGCCAGTTTCTCTCTTTATCAACCAATCGACCAATACATCATAAGACGCATTTAAAAAAATAATTGTTTCAATTGACATACCTTCTTATATAGTGCCAAGAAATATTTGTAACAGTTTGTAATTGCATACCCTAAATTATGTCCTAAATTGTTTTTTTTTCCCCAGATAAAATGGCGTCAGGTTCAACATGAGTGACAAACGTTCCATTCCACAGCTGAAGGCACAAGTGTTTGTTATATTCCCATGTGTGAACAGACCAGGTCCTCTTGACATCGATTACAGTGGATGAGAGCTGCTCCCAATTGCTTCTGATATTCTTGACGTTTGCAACTCTTCCTCCCTTTCTCCAGAGTCTATGGTTGAAAAAGAAATCTAGTGTTGGGAACGTGACCGCGTCCGCGTCATTGTGACGTTATTGGCCACCGTTTAAGCGTCAGTCAACGCTGTGCCACCACCACCACCAATTCACTCAATAACAGTCGCCCCCCGGCACCTTGAAGCAGCCCGTGCCGCTACAACCACAACTGTCACACACCTCCTCTTCCCCCGGCAGGTTAGCTCCAGAGGCAGAAGTTGCTGACGGCCTGGCAGGTGGAGGTACTCTCGGCTGGGGAGAGGTACAGCCTGCCGCTGGGGCAGACGCACACCTCGTAGGTGGCCTGTCCCGGCGACAACCGCCCTGTGGACGCCGGCGCATACGCGCCGAGCGGCAGACTGGCGAAGCGAACCGTGGCGGCGTCTAAGACGATCTGACGGGAGAGAGAGAGAAAAAAAACAACCCTCAAGGTCACGTGATTGTTATTTGCAGTGGTTTTCCCTAAGCTGACATGATGTTAGATGCTACAGCCTAAGTGGCCCCTCACATTTCCCAGCAGGTGGAGACTAAGTAAGTCCATAACAGTGAGAACTCGGTGGGTCTCAGCTACGACCAGCATATTCCAAATGAAGTCGATTGGTAGTTGTGTTTTTTATTTCAGCCCTTAGTCTACGACAGTGGTTCTCAACTGGTGTCACCTCAAGACCCACATGTCATTAAATTGTGACCCAAAAATGTAAAAAAAATGTATTTACCAATTATGCAGTAATCAACAATGTCTTCATGTACGGTTAAAAACAATGAGCGCAAACAAAACTGCAACAATTGGGACTAAACTCAATGAAATAGTGAAGTGTTGAAACATGAATTAACATTGAAACAAACTAAAGATTAAGGTTTGGCATATGCTCTGGAACCCACCAGTCAAGAATCACTGCAATATAATATGTTGTTCAGCATAACCTCTAAGCTGACGTCATGTTAGAAGCTACCCAGCAGGTGGAGAGAGTGTGAATAAGGTGGACGTTACTCCCCTTACGTCTCCTCCTCCTCCTCCTCCTCCTCACCTCTCCCTCTGTAGACTGGAGCTGCAGGTCCTTGCGACCGCTGACGGTTAGCGCTCCATGGGCTGAGGACACCTCCACCCCCCTGGGCGCCCCCATGGTCAGCGTCCGTGTGGGAGACTCCAGCCTAGAGGCGGTCCACAACAACCGGGCTCAGATTGCATGTTTCCCCACCATGCCTGTCCATTGATTAGCTTCGTCATAGATTGGACTTATAAAACGGATAGTTCTGGTCTTTGATTCTGATTGGCTTGAAGCCGTAAAATACTCTATACACACACCTGTGACCGCATAACAATTCAGTACTGTATGCTAGGCTGTGTTGCTTGGTAACCATTTGCTGTGTGAACTACAGTATATTGCTTGGCGGAAGAATGATTATGTTTTCAATAAATGATCGCATTTTATGTTGCTGTGTGTTTATTTGGGGAAATCTTAAGAGGTAGTGTAAAGTAACCATTTTATAAAAGCAACAAGCCAGTTGAGGCAGTGATTTACAACGATCTTAGACCAGCTTGTTATGCACGACGCCTCTTGTGGCTTATTGCTTAAATTTGTGTTTTCAAATGTATCCTTGTAGAACTTAATGCATGCACACAAACAATACACATTAATGTTTGTTCTCATGACTTTGTTAAACCAATAACTTAACCACCTGTAGAGAAGCTGGCTGTGTAAGGGTTTTAGTTTTTTTAAATGACCAAGAAAAAGCATTTGTCATTTAAATCAGCATACACTGACCTTCAGCAAAAACAGACTAACACAATTATGCATTCCCCCCCGTTGAATATTTGTTTACAAGCAGAAAATCTGAGTGAGAGCCAATCAATGCAGAGTTCGTCTTCATATTTCATAACCGTTTCAAATTGATTTTTCCCTCCCACCATCTTGCCCAAATCTGTTTTCAATGCATTTTAAATAGAATACTTTAAGGAGCCGTCTTGAAATCTTAAATTGCCATTCTTCCAGAAACTGACACATTTGAGATCATGAGCTGCCGGGCGTAACGCATTTCATCTGCATTTGAAAAGCCTCCGACTTGCAATAAGCTTTCTCTGCGTACATACCATGTGCAGACGACATGTACAAATGTACATTAGACCCGTGCTCGTCTGTTTGTGACTATTGTATGCAATCAGGGTCACAATGTGCCAATCTACTTGTCTATGTCACTCGTCCCTCACCCCTGGAAAAAAAGCAACCAATGAAAGCGCTGCATGCACCTCTATTCATTAACCTCAGAAGCACACAATATTCCATGGCAGTTGAACATTTCACGTGGAAGAAAAATCCATTGTGTATAATGTGTCATATATGTTTAAGGGCTTGATACCTTCTGCAGTGTGAGTAGGAGTGTAATAGATATTCCTATAAGGGCAAGGTTTATCGCTTGTTTTACGAATAGCATCGCCGAAGTGTGTGCCAGTTTGCCTCAAATGTTATCGTCAACTTTGATCACTTCAAAACAAAATTGTTTTTCCGAAGCTCAGCACATTGCAAACCCAGAGTCCAAGACCAGTTTGCAGCAAACAACGTCAAACTGTAGTTATTATGAAACCAAGTTGCTCTAGCAGACTGGGTGGTCAACACGGGGGGAAAAAAAACTGAACTTCAGCGTTCAGCAAATAGATGTTTGTTTCCTTGGCACCCATATTGACTTCCTAAGTACCTCCACACTTTTACGTCAATGGACTGCAGTTACACCTGGCAATAAAACAAGTGCTCAGTAGCTAACCTGCGTCTGACATGTCCACTGTAGTGGCTATCATCGAGAGCACCAGGTCAGCGGCCATGTTTCCAGCAGTAGCACTGTCCATTGCTTCCACCATGTTTTAGCAGATATAGACTGAGATAGTCCCTTCTGGGAAATCACACCCTGCTAATTGATCTGGAGCCCTTTAGAGGCCTAACAAAAATAAATGATGCATGTAAAAGCAGTCTTGGTGCAGAATATCACCTCAGAAAAAGTAAATGGTTGTTTACTCTTAATTACCCCACCGTAATGTCAAAATTACATTGCAAAGCTGTAAAGCAAGGCATGTTTAATTCAGAGGTCACTAGTTGTGTTTTTGCTGGCAAATTGTTTAATGCATGAGGTTCATCCAAGACACAAGCCGTGTCATGAATCTGTACAGCTGTGGTACAATTACATCACCAGACACACTGGATAGTGTGAACAGGCCTCAAGTGGCGTTTTTAATAGTCTGTCTGTCAGTGTCCAATGATGAAAGGGAATGTGCACAGTACCATATTACAGGGAGTTAAGTGCCCATGTGAGTCCATTGCTACTGCAAATTATATTTCACATACAAACCCTTGCAAAGAGTTAAAATAGTCCAACATGGGAGTTAAATATATTCTCGGGGGTTTGCTGTTCTCAAGTCGAGAAACAAATTGGCATTAGTATTACATGTCGGTATGCATTGATCCCATTGGGAAAACGTTCTCTTTCACCGATGAATCATTTGTATAAAATGTGATCTAGAAGGACACAATGAGACAATGCTGAGGCAAGGTGACATAACACCTGCACCCTCTTCTGTTACCATATGTTGATCTGGCGGCTTTCCAGATGACACTAACCATCCTCCAACGTCATCCTGTACGGCTCGATTGCCATTAAAAAAAGCAAAATAAAAAAGATACTTTTCCCTGCCCTTCAAGAGGCCCGACCTGAGCAAAGTCTTTGAAACATTGGAAGCTGCAGTCCGCTCACAACACTAAACTCAGAGTGGACTCACCTTGCCGTCGGTCCAAAGTGCACACGCCATCTGTGCTATATGTTCGTATCATCAAGAAGACACAGGACGAAACTAACATACACTGGATTGTGACATGGCATCGCGTCCTCACCACATCCTCCCTCTAACAGGGTAGCCATTTCAACCAGTTCAATTTAAGACTTTTGAATACCTTTTTAATACTACTTAGAACACAATTTAATACCAATTTCACGGCTCAACGGCATATGGGTAAATGATAGTCCTCAACGGGGAATTGCTTTATAAGTACACACATTTAATATTATTGGTATTTGTTTATTTGTTCAGTTTATCTCTGCAGTGCTGCTTGTCTGACTAAAGTATCCTGCACGCGCATGAAGTTATCGCGCTAGTGCAGTAGTCAACACAGCTTGTGCATGCCGCAGGAGGCAAATAAATATCTATTTCACATAAAATACATAAAAGTTTGACATTTATTGATTTGAGGTTCATTATTTTTCCTCTCCCGACAGTCGCAAAAAATATTTAATATTAACACCTATGCAAATGATATACAAGTATTTAAGAATATTTAAGAACTTCAATTTATTTATTTTTATTTAAGACTTAATACTTTTAATACCTCCGCAGGTACCATGCTCTGAAGAAATATCACTCCACAACACACATACACTCACAACCATCTGAAAAAGTCCAATTATTATCCAAGAGCATTTTCAGGAGCGAGCCATTTAACGCCCTCCATTGTCATCCATCAACTGTCGACCACTATATCCTCGGTTGTCAAGGCAGTGCATGGCGTTCAATTATCCAAACCCCTTTACTGGCCTTTAGAGGAAAAAAGGTTGAGATGGAAAAACATGAAGTAAAATTGGCTGGAGGAGGCCTTTAAGATCATTGGCCGCAGGCTTTTGAAGTGAGCGCTTGTATATTCTGGAAGCCTGAATTCATTAGCGCCGTCGAGATGAGAGACTGCTTACATATTAAAGATGGACGTCAGCAATGTGCTGTTCTGCCGAGTACTGTAGCGCTAGCACTTTCCCCTAGTCACTCTTTCTTTCGATGTTGTAGTTCAGCAGGGATGGGGAGGATGAAGTGGACAGGAAACAGCTCCACCACCGGCACTGCTTTTCCCAGAGACGCTAACTTTTCAGTGGTGGATGACTGCTAAGGAGGGGGAGTGTGTGAGAGGCCTTTACGGTTTGCAGTGGTTGGTGAAATTCTCTGAAGAGCAGGCTCTTCAGAAGACGGCAAAGACAGAGAGACAGAGACAGAGAGAGAGAGAGAGAATCTCTGGTGCATTTCTTTAGATTTGATTCGATCTGCTCTGTTCCTCTCCCAGATTACTGCTGGGTCACACCAAAAAATCAAAACATACCACAAAGAACTATCTCCTTAACTATCGTCACTGCACGCAACACGATGTGTGTGGATTGAAACATATCCCTCTCATCCACAGTGGTTTACTGCTTAATGTGTGTGTTTTAGGGTCGAGGTTGGATTTGTTCTTGAGCGGTTTCCCAGTCATGTACAGAATGCGAGCTATGAAACGTGCAAGATTTGCGAACGGATTTCAGTTGATTTTTCATGGCCTTTTTCAGGGTCTAGATTGTGTTCTGGATCAGTGGTAGAGGCCCTTGATCCTAGTGCGCGTGTGGTGCTCTTGGCCCCCTCCCACACCCATCCTGGAGAACCAGACCATATTCACCCGGGCTGAATCCAAACACAGCCCACATGCCAAGGGGTTTGGCCGGATCCCCGTTCAGCTGTCATGTCCAACTGTCACACGAGCTCGGGGAGCAAACGAGCCGTTCCCGAAAAGAAACCTGAAGAATCTAAATTTGCCGTTGTATTTGTTCATCCAGTAAACGCAAGCGGGTTCATCAGAGGACTTGACCAAAATATATAGACTTTTTTTTTTTAACTGCTCACGCACTCTCACACTTTATGAGTGAGCTCTCCGGTCCCCGATGCTAAAGAAAAGTACAGACATTTGCTTTCGACTTAACCCAGATGAAGAAACAGTTCAGTGGCTGCCGCTCGCACACCCACAATGTCTGCAAGGTTTGTACACATATCATTAGAGGATATTGACCCAATTGCAGATGGTCATCCCCCTAGGCTGAGTGAGAGAATGAGAGAGAGAACGAGAGTGTGAGAGAATGAGAGAGCAAGAGAGAGCCCTATGTGTGCTCGCGCCTCGCATGGCCTCATCACTATTCCAGTCACTCCAGAGGAATTAGCTGCCAGAACTCTTGCTTTTCTGCCAACTTTGATCCCAGGCATCCCGTTAGAAAGCAGCAAAGGTGGACTACAAACCCCGCTCATTTTTGACCTGTTTAATGGACTGGCGAGGCCCCCGCAGCCCCAGGCAAGGTGCGCCGGGGAGCAGGCGCAAGGGGGAGTCCGCTCAGCCGATAACGTGTCTCACACTTGCTTATTTTCCCCCTCGCAGAGCCTCATTACGGCCGGCGCAGCACAGCACCCGTTGATGAGGCCGCGCTGTGAGTTAATCCATGCGCTCCGAGATGGAAAGAACAATTAAAGTGTGCTTTAAGAGGACCGCTAACCACGCGGTGACGAGGAGCAAGGTGCCCTGGGTTACCGCTGGGGTTCAGGGAGTATAATGATCCGCTCCTTTCTTTTTCTTTTTTTCCCCCAGTTTGTTGAGCTAACAATGGCAATGGGCGTTATACACGCCAGAGGGTCCCGTGGCATTAATCAGTGTTATTTCATTGACTTTGATTGAGTTAGAGCAGATACGTTACATATGGGGGGGTTTAATGAACTTGAATGAAACTCACTTGAGCTCCTCGGAACCGCTGGACTGAATAAGCGGCGTTTCCACAGAGTGTCTGAACACGGCTCCTTCCGAACCTGGCGGGTGGAAAAAAAACATTTACGAAAAAAAGGATTTGCATGAACGGAAGCACGTGCCCCCATACAAAATAAACTGCAGCTATTCTACAAACTTGTCTACAAGCGTAATATTTAATGTGGCACAGACGTCTGCTTTCACGGCTTTCGAAGGCTGCTGTTTAGGAGTTGCCGTTACCCGAGACCGTGAAGGTCTTGGTGCCGATGCAGATCTCCTTGGCGTCGGCGCTGAACAGTGGCTGGCCGCCCGCCCTGCTGCGGACCTCCAGCCTCCGACACTGGGCCTCCACGGAGGCGGACCCTGTGGACGTCAACATCAGTCTCTCTCTCTCTCTCTCTCTCTCTCTCTCTCTCTCTCTCTCTCTCTCTCTCTCTCTCTCCTCCCCCCCCCCCCCCCTCCTCTCTCTCCCTCTCACTCACTCATAATTTGTAGGGATCCAGGCGGACGGCCCCGGTGGAACTCTAGGACATGAGAACATGTCGGTTGTTGACCTTGATTCAGCCGTTAAGAATTCAACGTCTGTGCACACAGGTGTATATCCTCAGGCCAGATGCCTGGATTTACTCACTCTACGCCCCATTTGGTTATATAACTGGAGTGTTCTGCAGTCTGGAGTTGTGGGGGGGAAGAAATGGCACCAAGCATTTGAAGGCTTTTGAAACACAGCTTTTCTAGAGCCTTGTCTTGTCTTTACAACAGACATGGTCAAATTAGGGCCGTGTTCAACCGCTGGAGAATGTCAGTTTGTTTACTCTGTCAACTGTGTGGTCATTTAGCAGACACGCGTATCCAAATATGTTTTAGATGCATGTCATTAAGGAGCTGGTAGGGGTTAGGGCATCTTGCTCAGGGAGGCCTACAGGTAGATTGTCCACGTTGGGGTGCCTCCAGGGGGGCACTGTGGATAGTGCCTACATCAGACTCTAATGTTTAAATGCAATCTTGGTCAATTTGCTTTTTCCATCAATTACACGAGTAATTGGTAATTTGTGCCGACGGATTCATCCACCGAGTGACAAGTGGAACAATTTATTGATCAATACGCATTCAAAAAGGTGAGCGGCTGAATTACCCGGCGTCTCCTCCAATCAGAGACAACCTTTGACGGGTTCCAAGATCAATTATTACTGTAATTATGACTGCAGTCTGAGCACAAACCACAATTTCTTACCACGGCGCCAAAATGACAATTGTTGACAGGCTAACAGAGAGTAATTTAGAGACAACATAACAATTCTACGTGGAGAGACTCACCCACTGTCAGTTGGCCAGTGAGGTGGCCTTGGCTGTTTCGTACGTTCAGCGTCACGTTCCTCTCCTGACCGCAAGACCAACGCATCGTCCTGAGAGAGCGAGAGGAAGAGAGAGAATCATTCCACTTCCAATTTATTGCTTAGACCCAATATATTTTTTTAACACCCCACCTGATTGTGCGACACTCCGTGAATTTGGATCAAAGTGTCACTGTAAAGTAGTGGGCTCAGCTGAGTGGGTAAACAAAAACAGAAAATAAAAAGAAATAAAAAGACAATTTCGCCCAAAGAAATGCTTTGTGTGTGTGTGTGTCTAATCAAAACCAGAAAATGTATTTCAGTGAGGTCCCATTAATGGGCCAATCTAAGGCCAACATAGTACTAGTGACTTAACCTAAATAACGGTTTAAAAGAAAACTACTTTAATTTTTCCACTTGCACCATTTGTTTCCAACAAACTTTTACAAAATGAACCGTCATGGTTGGAGCGTCGCAGGTTCGTGGAGCTCAGTCCCCTGTGAGTGTGTGTGAGCACCGACTCCGAATATCAACGCACATCACAAACCTTGAGTTATGTGTTTTTTGTTCCTTCCGGAAGCACTGTAGCAGTATGAAGGGAGTTTGAGTTGCATTGATTTGAAAGCTACTGCTTTGAAGAGTTTCCCAGTGTCTTAAGAGGGTTTCCTGTGGGGGCTGAGGCTGAGACACATGCCTCCCCCAAACACATCATCCCTCTTTTAAGTTGCCTCGTCGACCTATGCAAGGTCAAGTGCTGATCAGAGTGAACGCTAAAAACGGGAGTGTGTTGTTTGTAGTGAGGTGCGGGCCGAACGCCGTCGGACTGAAAAACGGCGCTGGCTGCAGTGAGGGAAAAGGAAGCGTTCGCTTCGCAGACAATAAAACAAAAATGGAGAGAACAGAAAAACCCAGACAAGGGCAAGTGGGCCATAGAGGGCCTCCCCAGAGCTGGCTAAGAGAAGTCCTTGCTCATCTCCACGAAATGCTAAAGTGTGCGTTTAATAAGCTACTAGACGTCACAATATGCAGTATATTGCCATCATCATTGTCATCATTTATTCAAAAATGCCTTAAAAAGGTTTGCAAGTCTTATTTAGAGCTTACCTTCTCAATAATGAATCAGACTCATTGATCAAACTACCTCGACACAAAAACAAAACACGCAGTGTAAATATACAGTTCGGGACTTTTCTTGTATTATTTATTTATTTTCAAATAATGGTAGTTCTGGTTATATCTAGACACCATGCTAGTTTTTATGTGCATGATTAATGAGTTGACTTAATTGAGGTGAGAGGTGTTTTTCTCTTTCTCTAGCCGTCTATTGTTACAGAGACACGATTGGTGTCTTCTGGGATCTGGTTATGGTAATATTATGAGATATTGCGATATTGTCTTTTGCTGATATTAAACGCTTTAATTACAATAAACTTAATGATTTTATTGGACTGTTCAAGCTGAGTAAAACAAATAATTTTCATACTATTTAATGTGAAATTAACTTTGGTCCTCCCAGGCTCCTCCCACTTATTCCACAGTTGCTCTAGAGTAAAAATGGCTGCAAGTCCCCTGGTAAATAAGACTATAGCGTGCTATCAATGACCTGCCCTTTAAAAAGCAACAGGAGACCCCCCCCCCCCAGACCACATTCAACTGACTCTTCATCTTTCTATTGTCATTATAATAACCTAGCATCCCTTGGCTTCTGTTGCCATTACAGTTTAGCTCTCTCTCCACGGCTGACACCACCCTGTGTTTGTCTAAAGCAGATACAGCCAGCAGTTTGCAATACATTTAATTATTCATGGAAAGCGATGGCTGAGCAGTTGAACACTTAAGAAAAACAATTTCAGTGGACATATGTTTTTGATCTAGTCACATTTAACTATACTAATGCAAATTATATCCACAAAAAAAAAAGATGGTTAAAATGAAAAGAAGTGTTCAAGGTGTGGTTATGGAGTGATTTGCATATGTGTGTATGTGACTCGTGTTTAATATAAACAAGATGGCAGCCGGTTTGCCCTTTCAGAAGTGTCATACATTGTATGCGCAAAACGGAAGCAAACAGAAGTTGCAAGACTGCAAAATAAGTTCCAGTGCTCTTAAGCTAGTGACTTGGTGCACTGGTAGTGTATGAATGTGTGGTAGGATATGAACCACCCCTGGCTTGTGTGCATGGCTGCTAAACCCTAAAGGACAGAGAACCCGTTTCATTCCAACGTCTTATCAGTCTCCGAGGGCTGGGGTGCAGGAGATTCAACATTTCAACACGAGGACTTTCAGATTCCATAACTATCTTTTTGGGAAGTATGCCAATAGTTTATCTCAATGTGGTTGTCTGTTGATTAGGGCAAACAAAAGACCCAGGGAGGAAGAGAAAACAAGCCTTTTGTAAATCCTCACAGCAGAATACAGTGCATTGCACTATTTTTACATATGAAGTCATGTATGACCATGAAGGGTTATTGGTTGAAGCATGGATAAAGTAACATCTGAGTACATGCAAGGCCATGGGAGAGGCTGTGGAGTCTCATTAAGTCCCTTTAAATGGGTGAGCTTTGAGCTCAGTGTGGGAGTCCACGGTCTAAGCGATAGGGTCCGACTTTATTTTTACTTTCTGTAAACATGAAGATGAAGGGTTGAGGGCACCGCGTAGGATTTCTTTTGAACTGCTGCAATACAAATGAGAATACAAAAATCATTACAAAGAAAATTGAATGGTGAAGCTATCCCATGGATCTACTGGCTTTTGTGTGCGTGTGTGTTTTTTGTTAAACACATTAACCTGGCATCGTGCTGCTCAAGGGATCGATAATTATTTTTAGAACAGCAATAGCAGCTATTTGTGGCTAACATGGGATTCACACGTCGGAACTGCTTGGATGTCCATCGTCTCTGGCTGATTCACATCTTGCTGGCTGGCTGCTAACCAGTCCAGTTCTTTAACCCAAGTAGACTTATTTTAACATAAGCCTATATTAAACATAAAGACTAGTAAAGACTTATTCATGGAATTAATGTTATAATAGAATATTATAGACCTCCCTTAGACCTCCCCAACAAACAAGGTCACCGTGTGTAAAATCATCTGAAAACGATGAATAATTATGAAAATGTACTTTGATGAGAATGTACTTTGACTACACCTCAGTCAGCACAACTGCAAGAGGAAGAGGACCCCACAGGTACATTTTCTCCACTGCCTGTTCAGATTATTATTCACCAAGTATCGGCCAAAACACTTTTTGTAAACAGCACAGAGGGACTTAGTATTTTGGGAACGTATGTCAGAGCAGATGATGAAATACTGGGGACAATGCACGCAATCTACCAAGAGGAACATCTAACGTGTCAAACATGCAAAACCTCCAGCAGAGTTAGTTTACCATTAGGCGTCTTTGATACTGCTCCATGTTGACTTCCGATATTTGCTTTGGGGACTTTATCGACAGCATATTCTAACGTGCCATCAGATGTAGACTATAGTCCTAGTTTGCTGAATCCATACTTCTACGACGATGGCGAACATGTATTGGGATAAGCCACAATATTACCACTAGGCATTCATGAGATATCGCGTATGAACCACTGTGCATATCCACAGCCTTAAGGCATAGCGGCTTATTGATCAACAGAGGCTGTCCAAAACAGAAAATAAAATAAAAACTGTGTAGCGCGGCATCAGCGTCGGCCTTCCTCACGTCATACCCCGCCCCCAACTCGCCGGGTGCTTGACACATTTCCTCACAGGTCAAGGGATATTGAGCCACCGTGTCACATGACCTGCTGTCTCTCTCTCTCTCTCTCTCTCTGGTGTCCGTAGATAAGGGTGCCCTTGTGCAGCCGGTAAAACAAGACGGTAATGGTGTCTACCGGTGTGGGTGTACCGGGGGGGGGGGGGGTTTGCAACGTAGTTCTCCTCAGGAAGGACGTGAAGTAGCATTTTTTTAAAAAAATGTTATTAAAAGTAATGTTTTCTCTTTTAACCATATGCCGATGAGAAAGTAGTGCCCTCTGAATGCCTTGCGTCATTAATTTTAACAAATGTTCCCTTTTCAATAGCTGAGCAAAGTACCCTGAATAGTCGTCATTTTAATACATTTATTTCAATCTGGTGAAGCAAATTGCATGCACTTTCCAACCAGCACCACCACTTCTGTCCACATTTGGAACCAAACCAACAGACACAAAATGTAATAAATAAGTCTAGTCTTCAGCTCGGGAAAATTGCTCTCCGCAGCGCACAGCTAATCACTAAAAAGATGGAAACGATTCCGACAACCGGCGCAATGTATTATTCGTGTGAACGTAGGTATAAAAAACAAAACAAAAAAAAAAAAAACAGTGCAGAGCATCAACAGTGTTGGAGCTGTGTTGGTTAATCTACTGCACATCAAAGGAGAGAAGGAGAAGGGAGCCGAGCATGTCTCTGAGGAGGGGTGTGTGTGTGTGTGTGTGTGTGTGTGTGTGGGGGATTTATAGCGAGGGTGTTGATTGGAAATACAGCATGGTGGAGGTGGGTGTCTGGTCGCTCTGTAATGGTGTGTACTCTCCAGTAGGGTTGCATGTGGTCTGTGCGCAGCCATGGAAAGGCATCCCATTAGCCTGCTGATGAGGAGTCCCAGATAGCACACCCCGGGGAGGAACAACAGGAAATGAGGAGGAGAACGCCGACCAAACCAACACAGGCCCAGCTTTTTGTTTTGTGTGTGTGTGTGTGTGTGTGTGTGTGTGTGTGTGTGTGTGTGTGTGTGTGTGTGTGTGTGTGTGTGTGTGTGTGTGTGTATGCATGCACGGATGAGCCCTGTGTGCTGCCTGTGAGACAGTGAGTGAGAGGGAGAGAGATGGGCGAACGACTTTTGCCTTTGCGAGACAGTAAGGGGGGAAACGTAGGGGGCTACATCAAAGTGTCTCCGTGGCCATGTTACAGGGAATGGAAGCCTTTTGTTGTTAATGAACTCAGTCACAGCTCCTCGACAGCAGAGATCAACATCAGCTTATCTCTGCTTTTCTTTTCTTTTTGGGGTGAGGTGGTGGGGGGGGGGGGGGGGGGGGGGGGTAGGGGGGTGGAGCTGGTGTGAATCATTGAATCATTGACCCGTTCATGGAGAACTTAATATGCTCTGGAAGGGCCAACACAGCGGGATACTTATCCCCCGGATTAGGGGTGCCGTACCAGATCGAGCGCCCCCCCCCCCCCCCCTCACCGCACCCCAACACAAGGAGGTCGGTGAGGGGAGGCGAGGGGAGAAACATACCCTTCGGGACTGGATCTCCTTCACGTAGAGTGGCAGCAGGAACTCAGAGAAGCCCTCCAGGCGAATCCCTTCCTGGCTCAACTGGAGGTTTCCCATTCCACCCTGTGACATAAAACCACACAGATTCAACAACAAGTCACATAAACAATCCCTTTTCCACTTCCACTTTTCAAATGCATTTTGCTAAATTTTTCATTCGCCCTCCCTTGGTTGGGTTGGTGACTGCCATGGCCCGCCGAGATTAGCAGAGCAGCCCACATCATTGCGGTCAGTGCTACAGTGTCACTTCCATCCTATTACTGCCCACACGTGGAATACAGTGAAACCAAACGACGGAGAATTGACCGGCGCTATTCTCGGCGCCACCGCCCGTCATCCGTGTCAGTGATGTCGTCAGTGACTCACACAAAGTGCACGCGCACGTGCACACACACACACACACACACACACACACACACACACACACACACACACACACACACACACACACACACACACACACACACACACACACACACACACACACACGCACTTCAAAATTTGGTTTGACGGGGAAACATTGTGACATTTAATCATAGGAGATTTCCATCATGTGCATGCTTTTGGGAGTAAATGTCACGCAACAGCAATGTGCTGAGAGAGGGGGGGGGTGGGGGCGGCCATGACAGACATGCTTGTGAGCATGTCTGTCATGGAGAGATGGGTAAGTGAGTGAAGTGACAGGGCGCCGTAGACAGTTGAGCGCGGCGGCCAAGTGACGATATGGGGAAACGAAAACACAGATTAACGCACATCGCTATGAGGGTGAGCGTGGTGGGTGTTAGCGTTACAATTCATTAACGGATCCTTCACGGAATACAAGAAGATCGATAACCTGGAATGTACCGGAGCAACGACTTTCTGGTCTAATATGTAACCAATATCCATTACTAGAACCACTGAATATGAAATCAAAGAACAACAAAACACATCAGTACGTTATTACAAGCCTAGTGTGAGGAGGGGAGCGATGGAGCTCTTACTGAACTGCCGGGTCCTCAAGAGACGGTGAGGCGGGGGTGGTGGGGCTGTGGGGGCGGGGGGGGGCAGGTAGTACACGCTCCAGAGGGACTCCTACCACACTGATAACGTCTTGTGACTCGTGTCAACGATTGATGGGAGACGAGGAGGGAGGGGGGGGGGGGGGGGGTTGTGGGCGACCGCTAGAGATAGTCAGGAAATGCATCTGTCACAGTGGAGCGACTTGGAGAAGGGGTGCGGGAGGGGGTTGGTGTTAGCCGTCATTGAGAGTTTGTTGACAAAATGGTAGATTGCGGCGGCGGCGGTGGCATTGTCCCTGGAAATGTCACAAGGCTGTTGGGTTCTGGTTGGTGAGATAACCATGTGACGGTGTCAGCTGGTCTCCATTTCTAATTCCATACTGCATCCAAATGGGGAAAATTCTATTTGCTTATGGAAAAATAAAATGGGTTGGCCGGGATACAATTTATTCCACTCCGTATTAAGGTCACGTTTAGCGATTCCATATCCATATTAACGGAAATCTATACTTGACCTATATAAACTGCACTAAAATTAACCTTTTGTTGAAGCTACCTTTCTAAACCTTATGAATTCAATTTGTTGCATTTTCCAACCCTACAAATGTGCAACTTTAAAAGCCAAGCGTGGCAGCAGTTCATCTGTATAGTTGCTGTTTTCGCATGGCTGAAAAACTTGCGTCGTTCTGTGTTGGGATTAAAAAAAAATGTGAAAGCCTAATTGCCATTGTTTTTGGTATGAAACCTAGCGTACTCACAACATGACATGCTAATGGAGACCATGTTTCAGCTTGTCGGTTGGATTACATTGTGCATTGGCAAAACAAATAAAACATTTGATTGGGATGATCTCCCGTCATCTCAACCCAACACAGAACCAACAAAACAAAATCCGGCCATTTGAATCCCAACATGATTGTACACACCATCCGCATGGCAGAGCCAGCTTCCCGACCACCGCTGTCCGGGCGTTCGGGTCCAAAATAGCATTTTAGAACGTAGTCTTTTTACCTGCCAGAGTGGAAAATCCACCAGCCAAGCCATCCTTTTAATATGGATCCCTGCATTTCTTTTTTTTACCTGCCAAATGTGAAACCTATCCGCCATTGGCTGGTGGCAGGTGTTCATTTTGCACCCTGCGGGCGGTACACGTACCGTGGACAGGTTCATGACCTTGATGATCCATACGGTGAGTGCCAGGTTGACGATCATGGTGACGAGGAAGAGGAGCAGCAGGAAGTAAAGGCAGCGTTTCCGCCAGCCGTACAGTCCCACGGTGGAGATGACATCATCATCATCACCGCCGCCGGCGGGCCTGTGCTGGAGGTGCAGGGTCTGGGATCCCGGTGTGTACTGCTCCTAAAGGGATCAGGAACGGATCAATGGTGAAGGGCCTCCCTCCTCTACCTACCCCCCCCCCCCCCAATCTCCCCTCATTGTATGTTCGAAACGTCCTGGCAATTAAACAATACTTAGCATTGTATAGCATCTTACCCTAGCTATCTAGAAAGAATAGCTAAACATAGCAATTACGGTGCAATTAGTTCTCCTGTTGTTCTACTGACATCCTTGCTGTACCGACAGTGATATATTGTTGTTTTACTGTCTGACAAATGCACTTATTGTAAGTTGCTTTGGACAAAAGCATGCTAAATGCCCTAAATGTAAACTTTGGGCTGTCTTCAGCGGGGGTTAGCAGCCTCTGCATCACCTCCACCACATTGCCACCCCTGCTGTTGTACATTATATTGTCCAATAATGGGACGGCCCAGAGTGGTTAACCCCGCTTTTACCACAGGTACCAACAATGACTAGATATGAGATACTTTCATTATTTCATGTTATTGGTTTTTTTCAATCAATTTATCATCTGAAATTACCTTAACTTTTACATGTTAGCACCACATCGTCGGGTGTCAAACCTCAAAGAACACAAACATTGGGGACATACACACTCACTCACCAAGAATTGATTTATGGAGGGGTAGAGTAACATTATATATAATGTCATTGTCATTGAGTCTGTTACATTATTTGGCATGTAGTGGACAGTCTGCAGTGTGAGGCTTCTGTCCCGTACTATAGCATCAGATTGACTGAGGTCAGTTTAGACGAAGCTGGAGACATAACCGCCTGTGTGGACCGGTGCTCGGGTACCATTTAAGCAAATGGATCAAATATTAAAGTTAAGAGTGAAGTTGAACATCTGTGTTTATCCTGCTATGTGGATACTCTGTGGAAAGAGTCCAGTGGCATTAGGGAGAACAGAATTGTACAAATTGAAAGCAGAATTAATATTTACAATATATTATTTACAAATAAGAGAAAGTTGTTTCCCTCGAACGGAGCACAGAGCGACAGATGACAGTTGTAAACAAGTATACGACTCAATAAAACATTCATAAAACAGCCGTCACCCACATAATGGGTGTATGTGATTTATTTATTATTAAGGAACAGGGAGAGGGAACAAACCACTAAAAGTTGTGTTTTATCATATGTATATATATGCATACATAGTACATACATACAAACATACATACATACATACATACACACATACGCTCAGAATTTGAGCGAAATGCAGAGTGATCCATCGTGCGCTGGGCACCATGGACAAGGTTATCTGTGTACAGAGACATTGACGTGGTTCCCACAGAGTTCCACTTTAAAGAGATGGTGTCTTTCCTTCACACAGAGGATTTGAGATGACTTGCAAGAAGGTTTGGAAAGGGAGTTGGCATTTATAGTTGGCTAATTAACCATCAAATGTACTGCAAAAAAAAGGCCATTTGTGAACAATATGTAACTGACTAATTAATTCAATTAGATATGCAGTGGAAAAGAATTCCACAATTGAGAATACGAAATAACAAATAACTACCAATTGCCTAAAGGTCAGTTTTGATACAATAACTTTTCTTTGATAACGAATGAAAGCTGCCCACCACAGAACCCATGTATGTGCATTGTTCCACAACAACCTTTAAACCAAGAGATTAATTTTGACATTCCATGTAAGTGCGGCTTAACCGTTTCTGATCGCTTCATAAAAAGCATAGCCGGCACAAACATTGTCCATTCCAAACCGTGATGCTAGCACAGGTTTAAAGCTAAGAAAGACCCAAATCCCTGGATCTGTCATGGCATTGTGATGGAGAGAGGTGGGCGAAGAGAATGTGCCTACATTCTGACTTTAAGCTGAAGAGCGGGGGTTCATATGCCCACTGGTCTGGACCCAAGCCCGGGGGGGGCTGGGTGTCAGCAAAGAGCAACGACAGCTCTGTCCCTGATCCCCGTGATCAGCCTGGACGTTGACGGTCAAGTGGGAGCGCCCATGCGAGCGCATGCATGTTGCCGGGTGCTGGTCTTCATCCGCGCGTGACCGCTGGGTGGCGGGCCGTAGCTAGCATTGCCGTTCTCTCCATCTAACGGTCAATGCAGATGATGCTGCATGGCTAACAAGCGAGGCGTATCTCACGGTTCAATCGCCGCAAAAAAGGTGCCTTAAAAGGCATTCCCTGGAACGAACACACACACATACACACACACACACACATATCAAGTTGAATAATTGAATATAAACTCCCAACTCAACACATTCCACATCACAGGTTTATTCAAACCTCGGTCTGTCATAGCACTGGACCCCACTGCATGCACCCTGACACCCTGAGCTGAGTGAGGCGAACCCCACCGCATGCTGGGTATTGAGTATCATGACACCCTGAGCTCGGTGAGGCAAACACTCCCTCCAGCGAGTAAAAAAGGTGACAGGAATGCCGTTTAAGCTTCACCATGTGGATGCCACCTATGCACAGCATGAATTTAAAAATCTAAATATAAAAAGATGAAGCAACCCTTGGCTTTAACCGAAAACTTAAAAACAGCACATAAATGATGTACTATCCAATCCATCATTCATAATGTGTTAAGCATTTAATAATAATAATAATAATAATAATAATAATAATAATAATAATAATTCTGGAGCTGCAGAGAGCATCCTGACAGAAAGCATCACTGCCTGGTTTAGCGACGGCTCCGCTCAAGTCCCTGCAGGACTTCCACACCAGGAGTCTGTAGGATCATGAAGGATCCTCACCACCCCAACAGTGGACTGTTTCAGTTGCTGCGGTCAGGTGAGCGCCTCCGCAGTCAAGCAGTAAAAAACAGAGAGAGAGACCGAGTTTCTTTTCCCAGGCCATTGGGACTGTGAACACTGAACACTAATCACACACACACACACCTTATTTATATCTACACCTATTGCAAATAGTGTTGCTACTTTTTACTGTAAATATTGTTGCTTCTTTTTATTGAAAATACTGTTACTGTTGTTTTTGCACAATCCCATAAGCATTGCCACTTTCATTTCACTGTACATCCTATATGTGTATGTGACAACTACAATTCTTGCATCTTAATGTGTGTATGTGTATGCAAGTATATAATTAATTAAAGCTGCTGTAGGTTGAGTTGTAAAGAACCCTAACCCTAATATTTTGAAAATAAACAAGCCCCCCCCCCCCCCAAAAAAAGGCCTGGATTTACCCAAGATCACAACTCTGTACACACTTTAGTAGGAATATCTTCCTGGTGCTACGCCTTTACTGGCTTAAGAAGCCCTAGATCTTAAATTCACAAATCAACCAACCATGCATTAAGTTATTAGTACCACTGCAGACCCATCCCACAAATATTTACCAGGAAGCTAAACAAACGTGGCAGTGTTCACATTCTGTCCGAGTAATATCAGTAGACAAGCATAAATAATGCATCTCAAAAGAGGCTTCCTTAGAAAAAAGGCTTTCACTACGTCTGTGTAGTGGAGCCCGCTCTCCTCAAGAAGCAACTCCTGCACTCTGACAGCCGGGGTCATGTCTGTCACTCGTGGACAGATGTCTCACAAATGGGTGTTTTGACTCCAGAGCCTCCCTGGCCCAGAAATGTCAGTGATTCCAATTTTGCGACTCATATGTTTAGCTGCGGGAGAGAATATGACGAGTGGGGCCAGGAGGGCCCTGGGAACGGAGAAGGAGTCAGGAAAGTTGACCACTTCTATCAACAGCTAACCATCTTCTGCTTCCTGGTGCTTTGATAGTGTCAGAACCGGTTGTGCCAAACAATTTCCAAGGTTGTCATTTAACACAAAGGACCTTGTGGGATTGCCTCTATACACTCCGGTGTATACTACAGGCATAGGCAATTTTACCTCAAGACATCAAAAATCTCAGACGTTCAAAATGACTCACATCACACAATATGAGATGTGATAAGACCATCCACTTGTAAATCAATACTATTTGACACCAAAATAGAATCATATGGCGTACAACCAAAGTTTTTTAGCCTACAGCCAAGCTGGAGCAGGATATCTACAGTCTATTTCCAATTCACTGTTGCTAGGGGAAACTTCACTTATAATTTCTATGGCAACCCACCGTTCTCAGCACCGGTTGATCCTGCGTGTGATTTCTTTGCAGAGTTTTAATGCATACATTACCCGAGTAAAAAGGGGGGGCACAGCACTGCAGAGGTTCTATTGCATGTGTCGTTTCACATCCACTTGGTCACAGTCAGATGACGAGCCAACAGCGATCACACCAACAAGCGTGCACTGTGCAAGATGCCCAATAGGCAGAGCGTACGCTGAACAAAATGAAAGCAAAACTCGTAGGCACAGCGCTCCAAACAGTGCATGAGACAGAGGAACAGACAACGATGGTAGCGTTAGGATGCAGGCTGTGCTTGGAACAGCAATGCACCAACCATCAAAACGCAGTTCTTTCAAAGTAGATGTGCACAATAGAGAAAAACAGTGTTGTATATTTTTCCTGAAAAAAAAGGACAAAACATCCCCCATCGCCTTTCAAAAAGAAACCCATTCAATAGCTTCCTACAGTGTGTATCTGACAACTTCTGCCTCCTAACCCATTCTCTTCAGAACGTATTCCCATCGCTTAGAAACTTTCATCTCCAAGCAGTCATAACATACAAGTCCTTCATCGACAGTGGGGTGAATAAAGTTCTAGAAATGTTGCTACAAGTAAGCCTACAGCACATATATATACATATATTGGATTTTGTATTAAGAGGGTACTTTCTTTATTAATACATGTGTTCTGAGATCAGTCCATTTCTTTCCATATTTCATGCTTGGGGGAAGGTCTCTTCAGAGCATTGAGAACATATACACTACAGCTGGATCCAAGGCTTGCAATTACCTGCGGCAGTAAAACATGGCCAAGACGGCCGCCTAATGAAAGAAAATGAGACGTTAATCGTGTCTGATCATGTTAATCAGCACGATCGGCCGAGGTTCCCTCATTTGGCGGTGGTGCGCGGGGGGGGGGGGGGGGGGTTCCCGGGAGGCTGGCGGTAGAAAAACATTTGAGGGCGTGTGTGTTAATGATGTAATGTGCATATAACGTCCCACGTTCTCCCAAGCCCCTCCTGTGTGGTGTCCCTGCTGGAAACGTAGGCAGAGTGTACAATAGGCCTCCACCTGTCAGTGGGACACCTGCGAGAAGGAGAAGCAGCCGACGGACGGATTCAGGGCAGCAGTATGACATGTTTGCGAGACCAGATGTTTCCATTGTAAAACCTAGTGTCTTCTGTAGCTTTCTGAGGGAGCAACAGTAGAGAGAGAGAGAGAGAGAGAGAGAGAGAGAGAGAGAGAGAGAGAGAGAGAAGCACAATAACCAGGAAAATCAAACGGTGGGAACTCAACGACACGGATGAACAAGTCACTGTCGCCTGTCGATGGAGCCCTTTCACGCTGCTGTTGTTTTTGTTCAGAGGAGGAGTTTAGCACGGGCGTCTCAAAGTGCTGCCGGCCCCCCATCACGGTTGGTCAGCTAAAGAGAGGAATCCAATTTTGGTGGCTCCGTCAGCTGTGTGTACGGAGACAATGGGACTCAGTGCT
>JAOPHQ010001757.1:105000-123918 GCA_030340625.1 Merluccius polli | reverse complement strand
CCTAGATACACCTCCTAGATACCCCTCCTAGATACACCTCCTAGATACCCCTCCTAGATACACCTCCTAGATACCCCTCCTAGATACACCTCCTAGATACCCCTCCTAGATACACCTCCTAGATACCCCTCCTAGATACACCTCCTTGATACCCCTCCTAGATACCCCTCCTAGATACACCTCCTAGATACACCTCCTAGATACCCCTCCTAGATACCCCTCCTAGATACTCCTCCTAGATACCCCTCCTAGATACCCCTCCTAGATACACCTCCTAGATACCCCTCCTAGATACACCTCCTAGATACCCCTCCTAGATACCCCTCCTAGATACCCCTCCTAGATACCCCGTGGAAGAACTCCACACTATGAAACCAAATGTCTGGTCAGTGTTCGTGAAGATGTCGTCCATTAAAGTTACACATGTTGTCTTCACACTGCAGATTTGTCCAGGATCTCCTCCTGGTGTCTGGGTCTGCAGCACCGACATGCTGCTGAGCATACCGGCTAACTATGGTTAGAAACAGCTAAATACCTGCTAACTGTGGCTAACTACATGCTACCTATGGTTAGCTACATGCTAGCTACATGCTACCTACAGCTAGAGCTAGCGTCTGATTTGTCCTTGCAGCCCCATCCTGGGAGGGCTTCTCTGGGGTCCGGGTGTTGGCTCTGCCCGGCGCCCCGTCCTTCGCGGCCAATCACGGGGTCTACCTGGCGGACCAGCAGGTAAGCAGCTGATGGTTCCTCACCTGCCCACCACACACTCTGAGCACACCGGGGTCGGTGGTCCTTTCTGAGTGTTGTGCGTTGTCTGGGAGACCGGCTGAGGATAACCGGACCCGGCCGGTCCCAGCCTCTGGTCCTGATGCGAGGCCGGGTGTGTTGTTGTCTCCAAGGGGACGGTGAAGGACATCATCTACAGAGGCAGCCGGGAGGAGATCCAGAGGGCCGCCATGCCCGACGGGAACGTACCCATGGTGAGGAGCCGGAGGTGTGCACAGGTGTTGCCATGGTAACACAGTGGGTGTGTGTTACCAGGCTGTTACCATGGTAACGCCCACCAAACACTTTTTTTTTTTTTTTTCCCCCAGGTATCAGGCGTGGTGTTTTTCAGCAGCAGCGTATCGGAGCGCTTGCTGCAGACCCATGTGACCCCTCCCCTGGACGGCTGCACCTATCTGGGCCTGGACTCTGGTGCCCCGCCCCTCCAGGTACCAGCAGCAGTTGCTATGATGACCGCTGCCATGGCAACGGCTGCCATGGCAACGGCTGCCATGGCGACGGCTGCCATGGCGACGGCTGCCATGGCGACGGCTGCCATGTGGACCGCTACAATGACGACTGCTCTGCTACCATGACAGCATACCATGACAGCCACTACCGTCACAACATACCATGACGACGACTACGACGGCTACCGCTACCATGACGACCGCTACCATGACGACATAAATACACAACCTATGGAGGCATGGTGTGCCACAGAGTACTTTCCTTGCGGTGGTCCCTGCAGGTCTCTCTGTTCCTGGACGTGGTCAAGGCGCTGTGTGCAGACGTGACTCAGGATCAGTTTGTCAGCAGAGAGCCGGAGGACTGCAGGACTCTGGACCCTCCACAGATGGCAGCACTGAGGCGCGGGCGAGAGACACTGTGGCAGGCCCTGAGAGGAGCCTCGCTCACTATGGGTGAGATGTTGTCCTCCTCCGTCTGGTCACATGGTTCCTCTACCCCCCCCCCCCCCCCCCCCCCCCAAGGTTTCTAAGCTGTTGCTCTGGTCCTGCAGCGTACGTACCTGGTGGTCACTATGACTACCTGACTCTCTCAGCCAGGGAGCATGTGGACCGTCTGACCCGGGGGACGACCCGGTTCACACTCTCCCATGTCCAGGTAAACCCCTCTGATGAATAGTAGCTCCTACAGCAGCGGTCTAGGAGGACCAAGTCATGCTCTCAGACGGTCCCTGCTGTCTCCTTGTCCTGGGCTAACCAGCGTCCCTCTCCTCCAGAACCGTCCCTCGGTGAGTCCCGGCACCCGGGTCGTTAACTCTGTCCTCCAGGGAGACGTCACCGTGGCAACCGCCTCCGTGGTTCAACACTGTCACCTGCAGGTACCAATCAAACTTTAAGATTTAAACTGAGGAAGATTTAAACCGAGAGGAAGATTTAAAATGAGAGGAAGATTTAAACCGAGAGGAAGATTTAAACTGAGTTTAAGATTTAAACCGAGAGGAAGATTTAAACTGGACAGATGAAGAGAAGAGCAGCGCCCGAATCTATCGCCCTCATACATAAAGAAATCTTCCATCCATACTTCTACATCTGGACAGAAACAATAACTAATAACTTTGAGATCAAAGTAAACCAGAATATTAACAGAGCTGCTTTACTTCCAGTGAAGTAGATTGGAAGTAAAGAATATATTTAATAATGTAAAGTATTTATTCACTATGCAGTCATTTATCAGATTTACCCAAAGAGACGGAGAATTCAGATATTGATATTGATAGATATTATATGATGTCATTGAGGAGCGGGTCGGGGTCAGGGGGCGTCTTGCTCAGCCATTGGGGGTTTGAACCCAGAACCTTTTGGTTAGGAGACCCTCCGTTACCCCCCCCCCCCCCAGGGTCCGCTGAGCCTCCCCAGGGGGGCGCTCCTGTCAGGACTGGACCTCCAGGCCTCCTCACACCTCGGGAGGCTGGCGCTGGCTGATGACATCATCATCCAGGGACACAGGATCAAGCTGGACCAGTTGAGGCTGACGGTGTTCAGCGCTCTGGGGGCCCGGGACAACCTGGAGGTACGGCCTCTAACGGGTCCTCTGATTGGCTGATGGGCTCAGTGTGTAGAGTGTGTAGTGTGTGTAGTTCTAGTCATAGTTGTGTGTGCAGTATGTCGTGTGTGTATGTGTGTGTGTGTGTGTAGTTGTGTGACTCCCTCTGTCTCTCCAGGGGTCCTCTGAGACCGTCCTGAACCAGGACTGGAGCCACTTTTACAGACGCACCGGGATCCAGTAAGTATCCCAGTACTGCAGTACTGGTACTGTTACTACAGTATCCCAGTACTTCCTCCAGTAGTAATACTATAGTAATGTAATATACCGGTACTTTATATTATATATATATATATATATATATATATATATATATATATATATATATATATATATATATATATATATATATATATATGACTAGATATATGTACTATATCATGTATATAATACATGATATAGTACTATGTATTAATAGTATAGTTCTAGTATATCAGTTTCTCTCCCTCCAGGTGTGAGTATATAATACTTAGTGTAGTATAGTATATACTACTATTAGTATATAGTAGTATATATAGCATATAGTACTATAGTATTACTATAGTTCTGGTATATCTGTCTCCCTCCAGGCATGAGTATATAGTACATAGTACTATATATAGTATATAGTACTATATATAGTATATATAGTATATATAGTAGTACTATATATAGTACTATATACTATATACTATACATACTATATATAGTATATATAGTATGTATAGTATATATAGTATATAGTACTATATATAGTATATATAGTACTATATATACTATATATAGTATATAGTAGTATGTATAGTATATAGTACTATATATAGTATATAGTACTATATATACTATATATAGTATATAGTAGTATGTATAGTATATAGTACTATATATACTATATATAGTACTATATATAGTATATATAGTATATAGTAGTATGTATAGTATATAGTACTATATATAGTATATAGTACTATATATATTATACATAGTATATAGTAGTATGTATAGTATATAGTACTACGGTATATATAGTATATAGTACTATATATACTATATATAGTATATAGTAGTATGTATAGTATATAGTAATATATATAGTATATATATAGTATATATAGTATATATAATATATAGTAGTATATACTATACATACTACTATATACTATATATAGTAGTATGTATAGTATATAGTAGTATATATAGTATATAGTAGTATAGTATATATAGTATATATAGTAGTATAGTAGTATAGTATGTATAATATATATATAGTATATATAGTATGTATAGTATATATAGTATGTATAGTGTATATAGTATTTAGTATATAGTATATGTCATAGTATATATAGTATATATAGTATATATAGTATATAGTAGTATAGTATATATAGTATGTATAGTATATATAGTATGTATAATATATATATATAGTATATATAATATATAGTAGTATAGTATATATAGTATGTATAGTATATATAGTATGTATAATATATATATAGTATATACAGTATAGTATATAGTAGTATAGTATATATAGTAGTATAGTATATATAGTATGTATAATATATATATATAGTATATATAGTATGTATAGTATATATAGTATGTATAGTGTATATATAGTATATAGTAGTATGTATAGTATATAGTAGTATATATAGTATATATAGTATATAGTAGTATAGTATATATAGTATGTATAGTATATATAGTATGTATAATATATATATAGTATATATAGTATGTATAGTATATATAGTATGTATAGTGCATATATAGTATATAGTAGTATGTATACTATATAGTACGATAGTATTGCTATAGGTCTAGTGTGTCTCTCCAGACCAGAGGACCTGTGGGCTCCAGGTCAGGACCGGGTCCTGATGGCGGCGCGTCTCTTCCCGGTCCTCCAGGCCAGAGGGGGCGCTGTGGGCCTGGCGCAAGGGGGCGTGGCCTGGCTGCTGGGCGGGGCCGGGAAGCTGGAGCAGTGGAGGGGCGCCTGGCGGCTGTCACTCAGAGAGCTGCTGTCGCTCAGCGACCAGGAGGCGGAGCTCCGGTGGAGGGAGGAGCTGCTGTTCCTGGCGGGCCGGCGGACGGTGGTTGACACGCTAACGAACCAATCACACGCCAGCCTGCTGCCCTGCTTCAGAGCGGCGGTCCTGGGGGGCCAGCAGGGGGCGCTGCTGCAGACTCTGGACTCCAGTAAGACATGAACAACATAAGCACAACATAAACACAACATAAACAAGACATACTTAATAATAATAATAATAATAATAATAATAATAATAATAATAATAATAATAATAATAATAATAATAAACAGACGTATACATATAATAAACAAGACGCATCAACTGAAACTTTGTTTCTCTCTAGTCGCTGCAGGCAGCATGGAGGGGGCGGGGCTAGGTGAGGGGGCGGGGACAGGTAAGGGGGCGTGGCTTGGCGTGGCAGCCCGCGCTCTGGCCTGCGTGGCGGACGTCCTGGTGTGCATGGCGGGGGAGGGGAGGGGCGGGCTGCGGAGCGGCCCAGCAGCCAATCAGGCGTGGAGCCCCGCCCTCGCTCTCCTGGAGGAGGGGAAGGTGCAGGAGGGCGTGGCCAGCCTGGCGAGGCAGAGAGACCTCTGGCTCCATAGGTGAGGGGACTGGGGGGTCTTACTGGGGCGTCCTGCTGGGGCGTCTTACTGGGGAGTCTGGGGGGTCTTACTGGGGCGTCTTGCTGGGGCGTCTTACTGGGGCGTCTGGGTGGTCTTACTGGGTGGTCTTACTCGGGGGTCTTACTGGGATGTCTTACTGGGATACTGGGGCATCTTACTGGGGAGTCTGGGGCGTCTTACTGGGATACTGGGGGGGGTCTTACTGGGGTGTCTTACTGGGGTGTCTTACTGGGGAGTCTGCGGCGTCTTACTGGGGCGTCTTACTGGGGCGTCTTACTGGGGCGTCTTACTGGGGAGTCTTACTGGGGAGTCTGGGAAGTCTTACTGGGGCGTCTTACTGGGGAGTCTGGGGGGTCTTACTGGGGCGTCTTACTGGGGAGTCTGGGAAGTCTTACTGGGATGTCTTACTTGGATGTCTTGACAGCTCGTCATGTGATCACTGCTTTAAGTCAGTCCTGCGGTCCGGAGACCACAGGACTGACTTAAAGCAGTGATCCTTAAAGCGCAGTACTGACTTCCTGTCAGCACCACAGGACGTTAACCCTGCGCCCCCTACAGGCCAGACCTGCTGGTGCGCTGCGGCCCGGCACTACGAAGGGGCGGGCCAGGTTCTGCTCAGACGAGCGGTGATGTCATCCCAGCAGTTTATCTCCATTGGTCAGGCTGTGGTCCCGCCCCTGGACCAGTGGCAGGAAGTGGAGTGTCCCGCCAGGCTGGATCTCGCAGGTGAGTCGCCTGAACCGAAGAATTGATTTTAGAGTTACTTGACTTGTTTATAAAGTTTTAAACCATGACCTGGCTCTGCCAGACCACTAAGGTCCTCCACTGTTCCTCGTGTGTCCCATAAAATACCTGAGATGCCTTCTAAGGCCCCAAACTGTGGAGTCACTGCCTCTGGATATTATTATTATTATTATTATTATTATTATTATTATATAACGACCTTCTGCATTATTCACAGGGAATTAAAGACCTTTTTAATCTGGCTGTTCATCTGGAGTCATGTTATAGACTTAGTTTTTAACTTCTAATCGCTGGGTTTATGTGTATATGTTTATTTTATTGACTTATATTTATAGTTTTTAACATTTTATTGTTTTATTGTTATTCAGTCATTTTTTTTAAATGTAATATTTGTCTTTTAATTTTGCTATGTGAAGCACTTTGTATGTATGTTTGTATGAAAGGTTGAGTTGAGTTCAAGCGCCGCTGTTCCACCACTGGTGTGACGTTGATGAGCCATTACCAAATCTGCCCTCTAGTGACATCACAAGTGGGAGTGTCCACCCAGATGGATCAGCCTACCAGTTGGTACAGTCCACTGGGTGGGCTGGTGGACTGATCTAGTCATCACACATCTGGGTGGACACTCCCACTTGTGATGTCACTAGAGGTAGATTTTGTAACGGCTGATCACACTCACACCTGGTGTAACATAGGGGTCTTTAACGTTTGATTTGGCCGACTCCTTCTCCATCTCCATTGGTTGATTTTGTCTGTATATCATCTTGACTGACAGGTGGGTGGAGCGACACCCCCCCCATAGCCTTCGAGCACGGCGGCTCGGTCACCAACGTGGCGGTGCGGGTGGACGGGAAGCGGCCAATCGGAGCCCGCGCTCGCCGCATTAGAGAGCCCCGCCTCCTACTGGTCAGCCACGCTGGGGGGCGGGACAGCGACGTCGCCACGGAAACAGTGTGTGAACATCTGGAGGACCTGAAGGACTACTGTCAGCCTCACACCCCTGGTAACTATGGAGACGGAGAGGTCATGACCTTTCAGACAGGAACATTTTTCCGTTTAAAATGTTTGTAAAGTGTGTGTGTGTGTGTGTGTGTGTGTGTGTGTGTGTGTTCAGGTGCTCTGCTGAAAGCGGTGTGTGTGTGCAGCGGTTTGGTGTCACTGACTTCCCAGCAGCCCCTGGAGCAGCAGCTGATGGAGCGGTGGGGGGGGGGGCTGGAGCTGCACAGCTGGTCTCTGCTGCCGCACGGCTCCGGGCTCGGTACTGCACCTCCTCCACCTCCACCTTCACACCACCTCCACCTTCACACCTCCTCCACCTTCACACCTCCTCCACCTTCACACCTCCTCCTCCTTCATCTCCGCCTCCACACCTTCACACCTTCACACCTCCTACACCTTCACACCTCCTCCTACTTCATCTCCGCCTCCACCTTCACACCTCCTCCTTCATCTTCACCTTCACACCTCCTCCACCTTCACACCTTCTCCGCCTCCACCTTCACCTTTACACCTTCACACCTTCTCCTCCTTCACCTCCACCTTCATACCTTCACACCTCCTCCACCTTCTCCGCCTCCACCTTCACACCTCCTCCTTCACCTCCACATCCACACCTTCACACCTCCTCCTCCTTCATCTCCACCTCCACACCTTCACACCTCCTCCTCCTTCATCTCCGCCTCCACCTTTATACTTTCACACCTTTACACCTCCACACCTCCACACCTCCACCTCCTCCTCCTCCTAGTTCCACTGACTCGTAGTTGAGGCCCTGCTAGATACTCAGCTCCTGCAGACCTGACGGTGATTGGCAGTCAGGTAAGCAGTGCTGTGTCCTGCAGGTACCAGCAGCATCCTGGCGGGGGCGCTGCTGGGGACCTTCACACCTCCTTCACCTCCACCTTCACACCTTCACTCCTTCCTACAGGTACCAGCAGCATCCTGGCGGGGGCGCTGCTGGGGACCTTCACACCTCCTTCACCTCCACCTTCACACCTTCCTGCAGGTACCAGCAGCATCCTGGCGGGGGCGCTGCTGGGGACCTTCACACCTCCTTCACCTCCACCTTCACACCTTCACACCTTCACACCTTCCTGCAGGTACCAGCAGCATCCTGGCGGGGGCGCTGCTGGGGACCTTCACACCTCCTTCACCTCCACCTTCACACCTTCACACCTTCCTGCAGGTACCAGCAGCATCCTGGCGGGGGGCGCTGCTGGGGACCTTCACACCTCCTTCACCTCCACCTTCACACCTTCACACCTTCCTGCAGGTACCAGCAGCATCCTGGCGGGGGCGCTGCTGGGGACCTTCACACCTCCTTCACCTCCACCTTCACACCTTCACACCTTCCTGCAGGTACCAGCAGCATCCTGGCGGGGGCGCTGCTGGGGACCTTCACACCTCCTTCACCTCCACCTTCACACCTTCACACCTTCCTGCAGGTACCAGCAGCATCCTGGCGGGGGCGCTGCTGGGGACCTTCACACCTCCTTCACCTCCACCTTCACACCTTCACACCTTCACACCTTCCTGCAGGTACCAGCAGCATCCTGGCGGGGGCGCTGCTGGGGACCTTCACACCTCCTTCACCTCCACCTTCACACCTTCCTGCAGGTACCAGCAGCATCCTGGCGGGGGCGCTGCTGGGGACCTTCACACCTCCTTCACCTCCACCTTCACACCTTCACACCTTCCTGCAGGTACCAGCAGCATCCTGGCGGGGGCGCTGCTGGGGACCTTCACACCTCCTTCACCTCCACCTTTACACCTTCCTGCAGGTACCAGCAGCATCCTGGCGGGGGCGCTGCTGGGGACCTTCACACCTCCTTCACCTCCACCTTCACACCTTCCTGCAGGTACCAGCAGCATCCTGGCGGGGGCGCTGCTGGGGACCTTCACACCTCCTTCACCTCCACCTTCACACCTTCACACCTTCACACCTTCCTGCAGGTACCAGCAGCATCCTGGCGGGGGCGCTGCTGGGGACCTTCACACCTCCTTCACCTCCACCTTCACACCTTCACACCTTCCTGCAGGTACCAGCAGCATCCTGGCGGGGGCGCTGCTGGGGACCTTCACACCTCCTTCACCTCCACCTTCACACCTTCACACCTTCCTGCAGGTACCAGCAGCATCCTGGCGGGGGCGCTGCTGGGGACCTTCACACCTCCTTCACCTCCACCTTCACACCTTCACACCTTCACACCTTCCTGCAGGTACCAGCAGCATCCTGGCGGGGGCGCTGCTGGGGACCTTCACACCTCCTTCACCTCCACCTTCACACCTTCACACCTTCCTGCAGGTACCAGCAGCATCCTGGCGGGGGCGCTGCTGGGGACCTTCACACCTCCTTCACCTCCACCTTCACACCTTCACACCTTCCTGCAGGTACCAGCAGCATCCTGGCGGGGGCGCTGCTGGGGACCTTCACACCTCCTTCACCTCCACCTTTACACCTTCCTGCAGGTACCAGCAGCATCCTGGCGGGGGCGCTGCTGGGGACCTTCACACCTCCTTCACCTCCACCTTCACACCTTCACACCTTCCTGCAGGTACCAGCAGCATCCTGGCGGGGGCGCTGCTGGGGACCTTCACACCTCCTTCACCTCCACCTTCACACCTTCACACCTTCCTGCAGGTACCAGCAGCATCCTGGCGGGGGCGCTGCTGGGGACCTTCACACCTCCTTCACCTCCACCTTCACACCTTCACACCTTCCTGCAGGTACCAGCAGCATCCTGGCGGGGGCGCTGCTGGCCGCCGTCTACCTGAGCACCGGCCGCTCCTACGACCACAACGCCCTCATCCACGCCGTGCTGCACCTGGAGCAGCTGCTCACCACAGGTAACCGCTCTCCAGACAGACAGACAGACACACAGACACACAGACAGACAGACAGACAGACAGACAGGCAGACAGACAGACACACAGACACACAGACAGACAGACAGACACACAGACAGACACACAGACAGGCAGACAGACAGACAGTCAGACAGGCAGACAGACAGACAGTCAGACAGGCAGACAGACAGACAGACACACAGACAGACAGTCAGTCAGACAGACAGACAGGCAGACACACAGACACACACACAGACAGTCAGACAGACACACAGACACACAGACAGTCAGTCAGACAGACACAGACACACAGACAGACAGACAGATAACCTGACCTGTGTGTCCCCAGGTGGGGGCTGGCAGGACCAGGTGGGGGGGCTGGTGGGGGGGGTGAAGGTGGGGCGCTCCAGCGCCTCGCTGCCCCTGAGGGTGGAGGTGGAGCGCCTCACACCGCCGCATCACTTCCTGGAGGAAGTCCAGCAGCATCTCCTCCTGGTCTACACCGGCAAGACCCGCCTGGCACGCAACCTGCTGCAGGTACGCCCCCCGCCAGCAGCAGCTAGCATGCTAACACTTAGCATGCTGGCATGCTAACACTTAGCATGCTAGCATGCTAACACTTAGCATGCTAACACTTAGCATGTTAGCATGTTCACAGTTAGCATGTAAGCATGCTAACACTTAGCATATTAGCATGCTAACACTTAGCATATTAGCATGTTAACAGTGAGCATGTAAGCATGATAACTTTTAGCATGTTACCAGTTAGCATGTTAGCATGTTAACAGTTAGCATGTAAGCATGTTAACAGTTAGCATATTAGCATGTTAACAGTGAGCATGTTAACAGTTAGCATATTAGCATGTTAACAGTTAGCATGTAAGCATGATAACTTTTAGCATGTTACCAGTTAGCATGTTAGCATGTTAACAGTTAGCATGTAAGCATGTTAACAGTTAGCATATAAGCATGTTAACAGTTAGCATGTAAGCATGTTAACAATTAGCATGTAAGCATGTTAACAGGTAGCATATTAGCATGCTAACACTTAGCATATTAGCATGTTCACAGTTAGCATGTTAGCATGATAACAGGTAGCATATTAGCATGTTAACAGTTAGCATGTTTAACATGGAGGAGCTGTGATCAGTGATGATGATGGTGATGATGGTGATGATGATGATGATGATGATGATGGTGGTGATGATGATGGTGATGGTGATGGTGATGATGATGATGATGATGATGGTGGTGGTGGTGATGTCATCGTCCTCAGGACGTGGTGAGGAGTTGGTACGCCCGCCTGCCCTCCATCGTGCAGAACGCCCACAACCTGGTCTCCAACTCTGAGCAGTGTGTCAGAGCCTTTTCAGAAGGTACACACACACACACACACGCACACACACACACACACACACACACACACACACACACACACACACACACACACACACACACACACACACACACACACACACACACACACACACACCTGTAAGTGTCTCCAGGTGATTGCAGTAGACTTCCTGTGTCAGGCTCCCTGCAGGCGCTGGGGGCGTGTCTTCAGCGGGCGTGGCAGCAGAAGAAGGTGATGGCGCCGGGCTGTGAGCCCGCCGCCGTGCGGCAGATGATGGCGGCGCTGGAGCCGCTGGCGCTGGGCCAGACGCTGGCCGGCGCCGGGGGAGGCGGCTTCCTGTACCTGCTCACCAGGCAGCCGCTGCAGCGCCACGCCGTACTGCAGCTGCTCAGAGACACACCGGTACGCACCGCCTCCCCCCCCGCCCCCGCCTCCTCCCCCACCTCCTCCCCCCCCTGCCCTCCCCCCCACCTCCTCCTCCCCACCTCCTCCTCCCCCCTCCTCCTCCTCCTCCTCCCCCCTGCCTCCCCCCTCCTCCTCCCCCCTGCCTTCCCCCCCGCCTCCTCCCCGCTGCCTTCCCCCCCACCTCCTCCCCCCGCCTTCCCTAACCCTGACCGGTGGGTTGCCGTGGTGATGGTGGTTAGAGAGCGAGTACCGGTATAGCTCCGGTCTGACCGGTGGGTTGCCGTGGTGATGGTTGTACTCTGGTGCTGATGGGTGTTTGGTGTTCCTCAGGGTCTGGGAGATGTCAGTGTTCACAGTGTGGAGCTGGACATGGAGGGACTGAAGATCCTGCAGCCCTGAACACACACACCTGGACACACCTGGACACACCTGGACACACCTACACACACACCTGGACACACCCACACACACCTGGACACACACCTGGAAACACCGACACACACCTGGACACACACCTACACACAAACCTGGACACACACCTGGACACACACCTGGACACACCTACACACCTGGACACACCTGGACACACCCACACACACCTGGACACACCTACACACACACACCTGGACACACACCTGGACACACACACACACCTGGACTGGTTTTACTACAAATATAATCTAAAAGAATAAATATTGTCAGAAACAATGGTGTCATTTTCTTTAAATAATATACTTATATATATAATTTGTGAAGAACTCAAAACAAAATGTAAAGTTATAATGTTTTTATTTCTGTTTAGTTGTATTGAAAATGCAGATTCATGAAAAAAAACCCAAAAAAAACCTTCAAATAACTCCAGATAAACTTTCCTATGGAAAGTTTCCAACAAAGGTACAGATATATATATATAGAACAGGTATAGATATAGATATTATAGATACTATAGAACAGACATATAGATGATATAGATACTATAGATCAGGTATATAGATAATATAGATACTATAGAACAGATATATAGATGATATAGATACTATAGATCAGGTATATAGATAATATAGATACTATAGAACAGATATATAGATGATATAGATACTATAGATCAGGTATATAGATAATATAGATTATATAGATGAGGTATATAGATAACAGGTATATAGATCAGGTATATAGATAATATAGATCAGGTATATAGATAATATAGAACAGGTATAGATCAGGTATATAGATAATATAGATGAGGTATATATAGAACAGGTATATAGATAACAGGTATATAGATCAGGTATATATAGAACAGGTATATATAGATAACAGGTATATAGATCAGGTATATATAGAACAGGTATATATAGATAACAGGTATATAGATCAGGTATATAGATAACAGGTAAAGGTACGTTGTTATTTTCCCGCCACCAGCGCCAGCTGTTGTCTCAGGCGTCCCAGTCCGTCCAGCATGGTGTCCAGAGTCTCCCGGCTCGACTCCACCACCACCTGCTCCTCCCCCAGCTGACACACACACACACACACACACACACACACACACACACACACACACACACACACACACACACACACACACACACACACACACACACACACATTTTTAAGCCTAGCGAACTGCTACACCTCTTTAAAGAGGCGCTTACACTGTGGGGACAGATGACTAGCTGACCTGCTAACTAGCTGACCTGCTAACTAGCTGACCAGCTAACCTGCTAACTAGCTCACCTGCAGGTGCAGCAGACAGCTGGGAACGGCCATGCGACTGACGGAGTCTGATGATGTCACCATGTCAACCCTCCAATCAAACGCTTCCAGCTGTGGGAGAGAGACTACGCACACACACACACACACACACACACACACACACACACAGTAAGTGTGTGGCCACTCTGTATATACATATGTAACATAACTACACACAGTCCTACTCACTCTGCTCCTGGATGACCTCTGACCTCCAAGTGGGGCTGAAATGAGAGGAAGCAGATTAGATTTGATGATATAAAGTATTTCATTATTCAATACGATGTGATTATGAGATGTTTTGGACATGACAACATGTAGCGCTGAGCATGCTGGGACAGGGTTGGTATGCAGACTTTATGTTAACACATTAATAATAATAATAATAATAATAATAATAATAATAATAATAATAATAATAATAATAATAATAATAATAATAATAATGTGTTGGAATTGTATTGCTGTGTTTTGTTGCTCGGGGTTCGGGTTCGGGTCCGCTGGGTTCGGGTCCGCTGGGTTCGGGTCCGCTGACCTGAGCTCCAGGAGGATCTTGGTGAGCAGGTTCTTGAGGCTGGCGTGGAAGGAGACCGGGAACAGGTCTTGGATCTGGTCCGGTCTGGTCAGACTGTGGAAGACCACATGGTGGGCGAGAGAGTGCAGAGACTGGAGCAGCTGAGAGAGAGAGAGAGAGAGAGAGAGAGAGAGAGAGAGACAGAGACAGAGAGAGGGGGGGGGGGAGAGAGAGAGAGACAGAGACAGAGACAGAGACAGAGAGAGAGAGAGAGATGAAAAGTACTTTAAGGTAGAAGTATAGTAGAACAATAAGATATGGGTCGGGACTACTTCCTGGACCTGGGCTATATGATGACAGACTTGGACTAGTCTTTAATCCTCTGACACTATAGTCAGTACATGTACAATATAACATACTAACATACTACCAACAGGTAAACAGGATAATAATAATAATAATAATAATAATAATAATAATAATAATAATAATAATAATAATAATAATAATATATATATATATATATATATATATATCTATATCTATATCTATATATCTATATCTATATCTATATATCTATATCTATATCTATATATCTATATCTATATCTATATATCTATATCTATATCTATATCTATATATCTATATCTATATCTATATCTATATATATATATATATATATATATATATATATATATATATATATATAAGTAGTGCTGTACCTGCTGGGCCTGCGGGACGGGGACGTCCAGGTCCTCCGCCGCGCGCTGGGCCAGCCGGCCGGACTCTGGCGCCCCCCGCTGGAAACTCTGGGAACACAACTCCCGCAGCGCCTCCTTGGACGGGGCCTACACACACACACATCACATATCACATCACATGTTAACACACACAACACATCACATATCACATCACATGTTAACACACACACACACACATCACATATCACATCACATGTTAACACACACATCACATATCACATCACATGTTAACACACACACACATCACATATCACATCACATGTTAACACCACGGCTCCGAACCGGTTCAAGGAACGAAAACAAAAACCGAAAACGAACGGAATTTTACGAGGAACGGAAACGGAAACGAAAACCAAATGGTCTTCAACTGTTCCGGAACAGAAACGTTATTCTGAAATCCCCAAAACCGGTTAATAACGTTTTTTTTTCGTTCTCTATATACCGTAAAACTTCCAATAAAAGCGGGGTCCCTAATAGACGCAGGGGTGTGGCGACACGTTCTGACAAATAAACGCAGGTCTCCAATTGAGGCCGGATCTGGATTTTGTCTAAATTATTTCTTGAACGACTTAAGCCGTTTAGATCACCTACACAAAGATACGGTAACCATTTAAACGTCTGTCCATATGGACATAACGCACATCGTTAGATCAGTTAGACTCTCCACAGATAAATCATTCAGTTCATTCACATATCACATCACATGTTAACACACACACACACATCACATATCACATCACATGTTAACACACACACACACACACACACACATCACATGTTAACACACACACATCACATGTTAAAACACACACACACACATATCACATCACATGTTAACACACACACACACACATTACATATCACATGTTAACACACACACACACACACACATCACATATCACATCACATGTTAACACACACACACATCACATATCACATCACATGTTAACACACACACACACATAACATCACATGTTAAAACTGCCATGTGGAGTGTGTTTCAGGCTCAGTGCCTTCAGAGCAGCTGAGAGGAAGCTGGGATGTGATTGGGATGTGATCTCATGAGTCTCTACATACACAACATGACGTTATAACAGTGATAAACAACATCATGTTGTGTATCACTGTTATACCGTCATGTTACATGACGGTATAACAGTGATAACAACATGACGGTATAACAGTGATAACAACATGACGGTATAACAGTGATAACAACATGAGGGTATAACAGTGATAACAACATGACAGTATAACAGTGATAACAACATGACGGTATAACAGTGATAACAACATGACGGTATAACAGTGATAACAACATGACGGTATAACAGTGATAACAACATGACGTTATGCTGTAACAGTTCATAACATCACGCACTAACATGTTAATACTTCATGACCAAGGGATCACTAAGACACAGACACTGTGAAGGGTTGAATGATTACATAACATAATCACTGTAATCACTTTTACCTTTAAAAGAAGTTGCAGAGAAACATAAAACAGTTCGTCGAAGGGCGCCGCCATGTTGCCACGTGACGTCACGTGCTGAGGACGGGTCACGTGACGTAAAGGCGGGTCACGTGACGGTACGCCGCAGTTTTAAAATCATACATAAACATTAATATCGTCAAGAGGGCATTGAATCATTTCTCGCCTCTCATTTCTTTATCTTCATTTATCTGTATTTACATGTTTGTATTGTTATTATCAGTTATTCTTATGCATCTGAATCGTTTGAATCCGATCATCATCATCATCATCATCATCATCATCATCATCATCATCATCATCATCATCATCATCATCGTCGTCATCTTCATCATGGTTAATACGTCCAGATTGTCCCTCACCGCCAGACACTGCCACTAACACCTCATTAGCATAAAGGACCATGGACCAATCAGCGTGGCGGGGGCGTGGCGGGGACTGGGGGCGTGGCTGGGGGCGGGGCCTGGAGCCGCCCGCAGGCTGCTGCCGCCGCGAGGCTCCAGAGAGCTGAGGCTGCGGCTCCGCTCGTCCGGTAAGATGCTCTCACTTTACTACTGGAGACTAGTCTGGGGACCAGAGGACTAGTCTGGGGACCAGAGAGACTAGTCTGGGGGGACCAGAGAGATAGTCTGGGGACCAGAGAGACTAGTCTGGGGGGACCAGAGAGACTAGTCTGGGGACCAGAGAGACTAGTCTGGGGGGACCAGAGAGATAGTCTGGGGACCAGAGAGACTAGTCTGGGGGGACCAGAGAGATAGTCTGGGGACCAGAGAGACTAGTCTGGGGACCAGAGAGACTAGTCTGGGGACCAGAGGACTAGTCTGGGGACCAGAGAGACTAGTCTGGGGGGACCAGAGAGATAGTCTGGGGACCAGAGAGACTAGTCTGGGGGGACCAGAGAGACTAGTCTGGGGACCAGAGGACTAGTCTGGGGACCAGAGAGACTAGTCTGGGGGGACCAGAGAGATAGTCTGGGGACCAGAGAGACTAGTCTGGGGGGACCAGAGAGATAGTCTGGGGACCAGAGAGACTAGTCTGGGGACCAGAGAGACTAGGCTGGGGGGACTAGGGGGGACTAGAGGACTAGGCTTGGGACCAGAGAGACTAGGCTTGGGACCAGAGAGACTAGGCTGGGGACCAGAGAGACTAGTCTGGGGGGACTAGGGGGGGGACTAGAGGACTAGGCTTGGGACCAGAGAGACTAGTCTGGGGACCAGAGGACTAAGTTGGGGACCAGAGGACTAGTCTGGGGACCAGAGAGACTAGTCTGGGGGACCAGAGAGACTAGTCTGGGGACAGGAGGACTAGTCTGGGGACCAGAGGACTAAGTTGGGGACCAGAGAGACTAGTCTGGGGACCAGAGAGACTAGTCTGGGGGGACCAGAGAGACTAGTCTGGGGACCAGAGAGACTAGTCTGGGGGGACCAGAGAGATAGTCTGGGGACCAGAGAGACTAGTCTGGGGGGACCAGAGAGATAGTCTGGGGACCAGAGAGACTAGTCTGGGGACCAGAGAGACTAGTCTGGGGACCAGAGGACTAGTCTGGGGACCAGAGAGACTAGTCTGGGGGGACCAGAGAGATAGTCTGGGGACCAGAGAGACTAGTCTGGGGACCAGAGAGACTAGTCTGGGGGGACCAGAGAGACTAGTCTGGGGACCAGAGGACTAGTCTGGGGACCAGAGAGACTAGTCTGGGGGGACCAGAGAGATAGTCTGGGGACCAGAGAGACTAGTCTGGGGGGACCAGAGAGATAGTCTGGGGACCAGAGAGACTAGTCTGGGGACCAGAGAGACTAGGCTGGGGGGACTAGGGGGGACTAGAGGACTAGGCTTGGGACCAGAGAGACTAGGCTTGGGACCAGAGAGACTAGGCTGGGGACCAGAGAGACTAGTCTGGGGGGACTAGGGGGGGGACTAGAGGACTAGGCTTGGGACCAGAGAGACTAGTCTGGGGACCAGAGGACTAAGTTGGGGACCAGAGGACTAGTCTGGGGACCAGAGAGACTAGTCTGGGGACCAGAGGACTAAGTTGGGGACCAGAGAGACTAGTCTGGGGACCAGAGAGACTAGTCTGGGGGACCAGAGAGACTAGTCTGGGGGACCAGAGAGACTAGATGCTTTTCTTGATAGAAACTAAAAGTTCAGTTTGTGGACTTTGAGGGGATAACATGTCGTCGTGTTAACAGATCAGATCTCTACTGCGCATGTTTATTATTTAACACGATAACCAACAATTACATTAACACACACACACACACACACGCACACACGCACACGCACACGCACACACACACACACACACACGCACACGCACACGCGCACACGCACACGCACACGCACACACACGCACACGCACACACACACTCACACACACTCACACACACACTCACACACACACACACACACACACACACACACGCGTGTCCCTAACTGTGTTACGCTGGTTGCTCCATGTGACATTAAGTCCTCCACAACAGACGACAGCCGACGGTGAGACAACTCTACAACATACAACATACAACTCTACAACATACAACATACAACATATATAATACATATAAATAA